>JARJDV010003777.1:0-24475 GCA_030264675.1 Anaulacaspis nigra
AAACGACCACCTTGTCACTTCTATAGTATGTTCTGTGTTGTAGCTTACCCGAGTTACACATGTCCTCCATAGGGGCCACTAGTATTAAGTTTCTGAATATTTTCTGCTTTCCGGTTTTGTTTGCATTTCTGATATCATTTTTCTTGACTGTTCTCGAAAACTATGACAATTTATTTTAAAGTTCCTAATTATACAGTACAAATAACAGCGGGATTTTCTTTTTTGTATGCCAATACCTGTCAATTCCTAAGACAGTTTATAATTTGTCATGTTGTTAAGACTATTCATAAATGTCCACTCGATTGTGCACGGACCATCTAAAACCAATAAATATGTATACTTTATATAAATAAACTATAAATAATTACTTATTGGCATCCATGCATCTGCAGAAGGATTTGCTTGTTGACGCGCTGATTGAAGTGCGTGTCTCATTGCGAAAGCTACGGAAACTGTCATACAAAGTGGTGGTTCACCAGTTGCTAATAAACGATCAATTATTAATATTGCAAGCAAGTCACGCATTACTATATTACCTTTTGTCTTAAAAGGACTTTTCGGATTAGGATTTCCTTCAGGGAAACGTACACGGAAATCAATAGGAATATCTTTAGGTCCTGGAGGCTTATAGGTCCAAGTTCGATTAGTCATTAATTTTCCATCATGATCCATAATAATCTCTTCAGACGTCCAGAAACCTAAACCCATCACAAATGCTCCCTCAGTTTGTCCAATATCAATAATTGGACTCATACTTTCTCCGCTATCTTCCATAAGATCTACCCGTTGCACTAACATATTTCCGGTTAGTAAATCAACTTCTACTTCGGTAGCAGCCAATCCGTAAATTACATAATCACTTGTTGCTTGTGGATTATTTGTAAACATTTCATTAGAAGTAAGTTCAATGCCACGTCCATATGCGTTTCTAACTTTTTGCAACCATGTAGCATTAGCTGGTAATTTAGCTGCAGTTGCTGCATCATCAATGCGCTTTTTAAGAACATCACATGATTTTTGTAGTGCCTTAAGAAATAATAAATAACTACTCCAATCAAACTAATTAAAACCCATCTTACCATGCAAACAGACTCGCTAGTAATGCTTCCCCCTGTCGTGGTATTATTAGGACACACAAAATTATTTGCTGGCTTTACGTGCACTAACTTCATATCAATACCAAGACAATAAGCAACAACCTGAACAGCCTTCGTGTTAATACCCTGACCAATTTCAATACCGCCATGGGTAATTGCAACCGTACCATCTGTTTGATAAATAGATATTTGCGCATGAAAATTACCAAAGAAAGAAAGCGTATAAGCCATTGGTACCATTGCAATTCCACGTTTCCTCCAACGATTATTCTACAATAAACTTCTCAATAAATTTACAAGTGAGAAACGTGAAACCCTTACTTTATTATAAGTTTCAATGTCTGCACGACGAGAGCGATAATCAGACCATTTAACAAATTCATCTGTTAATTTGGCAAGTAGTGGATGTTTTGTGGTATTCATATTTGCGAGTCTGATATCAAGTGGATCTTTGCCCGCTTTATATGCGAGATGCTCCATAATACTTTCTCTCATTGAAAGACCTTCAGTCGTTCCTGGTGCGCGTGTCCATAAGGCAGTATGATTGTCTGTATATACGTAATTATATTCAACATGAGCAGTATCCTGATCATACGCGCTAAGGAACAGATCAAGAATACCCTCCTTTGGAAGTTCATTAGGAGCGAGACCAACATCTGAATAAATTTCAGCGTTAAGAAAACCTATCTTGCCATTACTATCACAACCGGCTTCATAATCCATTGTCGTTGGATTCCGTTTGCCCATTACATTCATATTAATGTGAAACGGCAACCAGAGTTTCACAGGACGTCGAAGTTTCAACGAAGCCAAAGTTGCAGCGCATGAAACCCAATTGCCCCTAGATATTTTAGCACCATAAGATCCTCCCACTCGTTTCACTGAGATTGTTAATTTATTTGAAGGAATATTTAAAGAATTGGATATAGCGCCTTGTACTCCATCGATCCATTGAGTGCCTGGATGTATAATAAAACCACCGTCATCATCTGGGATTACGTTAACTATTTGTGTTTCCATATGATAATGATATTGCCATGATGTATCGTATTTGCCTTTTACCTTTACAGGCACATTTAAATCTTGAAAAACAAAGGTTAACATCTAATTAATTATTTAATTTCCAATTAATAAGCACCTTGCTTTTTTGGAACAATTGTTGTATCATGTTTAACACGAGTTGTTGCATTATGATTGAGAACATCGCGAACGGTAAGTAAAGGACTCGTTGAAGAGTTAGTATATTCAACTTTTACGAGATCAGCAGCTTCTTCAGCCATACGTTGACTATCTGCAATTATAATGCCAATCGGTTGAAAATAATATTGCACTTTGCCATTAGCTGGAGCAAAAATTATTTCATCTTCCAATGTTGTGAGTTGACCAGGAATCATAAATGTGTTTTTGCCTCCTGGTATATCAGTTATATCTTTTGCTTGATAAAATGCAATTACACCATCTTTTTGCTAAAAATATAAATTTAAAACTGTATCACAATTCAAAGACATGAATTTACCAATGCATCCTCCGGTTTAATTGATTTTATAAGTGAACCAGCAGGTGCTTTAGCAAGAACGAGCGCGCCAAAAGTTTGATTTGGTGCATCAGGAATATCTAAAATATATTTTGCTTCTCCAGATGCTTGATCTGCAGCTTCTTCTTTAAGAACCGGTTGAGTCAAAGGATACATTGATTTATTCGTCTTAAATTCTTGTACTCCTTTAGACACCGCAGGACGCTTTAGCTTCATACCTCCTGACTTGAATGTTTTCGATACATCAGGTGCAATACTTAAAATGCATTTATACATTAATGCAATTGCTAGTTGTTTTCTATATTCTGGATGAGGATCAGGTAGAACATGATCCGGAGATAATTCTGATGCCAACTTTTTAAACAGCACTTGCATATTCGTATTGTTGAATAACTCTTTGCCGCAAATGTACTTTTCTGCCTCATATGCATGTATAAATGTAGGATTGATACCACCATAAACAATATTACAATCATCCACAATATTTCCCTTCATTTTGAACAGGAAACCAGCATTTACATGTGCATGCGCATTTTGTGATTTTGGCATTATTTTATACGTTTCCAGGATGTATTTACTACCAAGAGGTGGAATTTGAATACTGATAATAAGCGTTTTGTTCATATTTGTTGCCAAAAATGCTGCAGGTGAAACAGTTCGTTTTTTTGATCCATTATCTAAAAAATTAACGTTATTTCCAACTTAATTAATATTTACCTATTAATCTACACATTCTATACATTTCAGCACGTGCAAATAATTTTGATGGGTAGAAAAAATTCTTCATATGTGTTTTACATACCTATAACGAGTTTCGCATTTATAGTTTCCAAAATTAAAAACACATCTGACGGAAATTCATTGTGGACATGTTTCATCATAAGATTTCCAGCGATTGTTCCAATCTTTAATGAAATAATATTTCATGAAATGATAAATGCATATTTAATATAAAATAATTACTTACATTACGAACTGGAACATGCGCAACTAAATCCAAATGTTCAACGCACTTTAAAAGATGCTTAAAAGCTGAATCATTGTCAGCAATCTTTGTAAATACATCCATAGTTTCAGTGAGTGTAAAATTGCCGCCAATTGTAAGTTTATCAGTGTCTTCCTCATAAGACCGTAATTCAGAAATATCCCGGACATCAATATAATAATCAGCAGTTGCCATATCCCAAAATACACCTAAGAAAAATTAACTTTCTTAGCTGTTTTCATTATTTCGATTGCTTTAAAGCTAACCTTTTCCTGTATTCCCTGCCACTAGTTTATAGCTCTTTGAACCCTGCTTATCAAAAATGCTAAAAATCTCTTTAATTGTCGTCACCTTGAACCAATTCTTATTACGCGGATCATCAATATGTAAATCATTAAAATTATAAACTATTGGTGAAGATAAAGACGCTAATGGTTCACAAGGAATTAAACAAGTTTTCTGACAATTTTCCTTCTTGCATAATTTCAAATCTTCAATGTCGGGCAATATCCCAATTATCGATTCATCCTTATCAGACGCCATTGACTTGAACGCTGATAAAATCGAACGATAGCCCGTACATCGACAAATGTTACCGCCGAAAGAGTTTTCAATCTCTGCCATTGTCGTCTTGCCAGCCTGCTGCAGTGCGTACATGTTCATAATCATGCCTGGAGTACAAAACCCGCATTGGGTACCATTAAATTGTACGAGTTTCTGTTGTAATTCATGATAGCCTTCGGCGCGATTACCCAGGCCCTCAACGGTAGTTATCTCCCATCCACCACATGATAAAATCGATACTAAACACTAAGGAAATCGTGCGTAAATTGGGCATATTTAAAAAAGTTAAAATATTTTTTAAACCTACAGAATTAACAGCAAACGTTTCTTTTGAACCTGTGCGCGGATTTGTTGCAGTCACAGCCACAACACAAACCCCACATCCACCCTCACGACACATGTATTTCGTGCCAGTTTGATGAAGTCTTTCGCGTATATATTCACCCAAACTTGTTTCCGGTTTTAATCCGCGCGTGTTTACTAAAATGACAGATGATTATAATTACTTACTCAATTTTAATGTCGCAAGTAAATTACTTACCTGTTTGCTTCACTCCATGAAGGATAAATTCCAACTTATGACATCTAAACAATACAATAAAAAAATTATGCGTAATTTCCAAAGTTTAATAATTATCAAAATATGGTCATGGTTACGTACTCTTGAATATCTTCCATGATTTCCAATTTTTAAGCAAACCAAGTCGATTTATCCCTAAAAAGCAATCATTTGTGTGTGTTAAACATGCTATTCTTATATCTTATACCCTCGAAACATAAAGAATGCCATGATTATAGATATCATAGTTAATAAATAATTTGTTCAATTTGTTCAATGCATTTACGTTCTCCGAAAATAGTTCAATCCTAATTAGATTTTCAAAAATTTAACATCCGCATTTTTGCGATAATATTTGACGAAATAAACGTGCTGCCTTAAACTATGCAAAATTGTCAATACAAATAAATACCTTTTGCATAATAGTTAGATAGCTCTCATTTGCATTTGGAATTATGTATTCCTAAAACATGGTAATTCGTCAAGGAAAAATCACTCGACGCAATTGTATTTTTTCAATTAAATATTCAATTTCAGCAAACTTTGACGCCCGTTTTTGCACGCATATATAGAGCAAGTCGTGTAAATCAAGTTCTTGCAATTAAAAATCTAATTTCGGGTTATTTATTGCGTGGCTCAACGGAAAAAATTATACAGCATGGTAAATTAGTTGATAATCATTATCAATCGCAGTAAGATAATGAGACAAGAGCGTGTTTTAGTGAGAATGATCAAGAGAAGGAAAGCACGTTGTCGCAATAGATTTAACAAAGTTGAAACAAACGCAGAGATAGATAAATACTACGTAGCTTGTTGTTGTGCGCGTAACGATCGCGCGACCGCGTGAGAGCGACATGCACAAAATCAACTTACTTCATATCAAAAGCGCAGTGGATAGTGTTCGTTAGTTCCACGTTTGATTTCAATCATCTTGCACCACGCTGCCTCCAAAGATCTTCAAACACCGCAAACACTCAACAGCGGCACGCAATAAGTAAGTGATTAGAAACTACTTGAATTAAATCAAGCAAAATTGATACAATCTAAAATTAACATGAATGAATTTGCAACTTAATCTTCTTTTTCTTCTTCCTCTTCTTCTTCTTCAAGTCAAGTTTTATCTGTATAGTGAAAATGTTCAAATAACCCATAAAAGATTATTTTTATAACAGAACATTATGCATTTATTATCAATGTTACTCAATTATATTCAAACAACGCGTGAACATCTTTATTTATGTTTTCGACTTTGGCTTTTAACATTACATACCAGTTATTAATGTTATTCGAATTTTAGATTCACGCAGCAAAATGAGCGCAAGAACAAACAATAAGGACGGTAAGCAAATTATTTCTATTTCCTTGAGATCAAAGATCGTTTACACTTCATAATTTACACGTAGGACCCGATCAAGTCCTCCTCGCAGAATCACACACAACAATCCAAGCCGATGGAATCGTTAAACTACGCATTCCAGAAACAGGAACAGCAATTGAACGCCAACAACCAATTTCTGTTCCATCGCTCTTAAAACGTACAGCGCACAGACATCCATCAAAAGTGGCATTGGCATACAAGCAAGAAAATGTTTGGACTAAGGTTACCTATGCGTAAGTCCACAGCCATCAATCAAGAACAACTTTTAGAAAGTTTTATTACTTTGATTTTAGAGAATACTACGAAAATGTTCGTACGTGTGCCAAAGCCTTCCTCAAACTTGGTCTTAAACGTCATCATACTGTCTGCGTTCTTGGTTTCAATAGTCCCGAATGGTTCTATTCCGATTTAGCCGCCATTCTTGCAGGGTAATATTATATTTAAACATCGTGCATGAGCACACAATATCAGTAGAAGTATTTGTATGAAATTAGTCAAAAAGCACGTTTCATTGATAAAATATGCATCAATTAAATACAGGTTCACTTAGCATATAACAAAAATATCCATTTAGATGCTCGTGTCATGCAACTTTTCCCCATCGATAACAACATATTTACGATTGCCACCATCTTCACGGTCGTTATCATTAATTGCTATTATGGAATAATGGTGTCTTTAAAACCATGCAACGAATAATGATAAAACTTAACTTTAATGAATCGCATAATAGGTGTGTTTTAAGATAACAAGCGCACAATTGTATTGTTTACTTTTAAACACACGTGCACACGTACCATTTGAAAATGTATGTGGTTTTTGCTCAACCATACAATTTTCTTTGGTATAATTGTACAGTTTTCACTTGCAATCTAACGATTGGTTTGATTCTAGCGGAATTGCTGCGGGGATTTACACAACAAACTCTGCGGAGGCGTGTTATCATTGCTTGAGCACTTCGCGAGCTAATATTTGCGTTGTTGAAGATGATCAACAATTGCAAAAAGTTCTCGCTGTGCGTGAACGCCTTCCAGAACTGAAGGCCATCGTTCAGTATACTGGTACACCGAAAGATGCATCAGTGCTTTCGGTAAGTTTAATTAAATTTATGTATTCCTCATGCATTACGCGCATGCATTGCATTCTTTTTTTACTTCCAGTGGCAACAATTGTTGGAAACAGGTGAAAACGAATCCGATGACCAACTCGATGCCGTTCTTAAGAATATCGCACCAAATGAATGCTGCACGCTCGTCTTTACTGTAAGTATGCCAAGTTTCCTTTCATTCACCAACTTAATGAATTATTACGCAAAAATAGAAATAGAAAAGTGCAATTATGCAACCTATCAATAGTATATCAGTTTCATAACGGGTCACTGCTTTGTTTCTGACCTTTATTTATACAAACAGAATCTATGATAGATGTTTTTGCAATTCGAATTCTAATCACTACAATTCCAAGTTGATAAGCGTGCACAATTTACGATTGGCCACATATCGTGAGACCAACTCATCAAATTAATTTAAAACATCACAATTCAATGCCAAAAATTGTTTACTTACTTGATTTCGAACAGGATAGAAATTTTAAAATAATTGAAACAACATTGAACACTTTACCGTATCTCTTTTGAAATTGTGATTATGAAAAAGCAGTTGGCATTCTATTTATAGGAATTGAAACCTTTTTATATATTATCAGTAAATTAGCTTTCACAATAGATTGAAATGCTCATGGAGTGATATTTGCTTTGTTAAATCTCTAACATTTTAATAATGTGTACGTACTTGCTCATTAGTAGAAAAATTATTTGTATCACGTAAAGGCCTAGCAGAGCTTATTATATTTGTGCTGGATTACAAGTTTATGAATTGTTTCAGTCTGGAACTGTTGGAAATCCAAAAGCAGTGATGCTTACACATGATAATGTCACCTGGGATGCGTTAGCGGTCAGCGAGCGAGCTGAACTTTCCACGGGAAAAGAAAGAATTGTCAGCTACTTACCCTTAAGTCATGTAGCAGCTCAGATTATTGATATCTACGTGGCAATAACGATGGCAGGAACAATTTACTTTGCGGACAAGAATGCACTTAAGGGCTCTTTGGTCGACACACTGCGCGATGTGCAACCAACACGCTTCCTGGGAGTTCCACGCGTTTGGGAGAAAATCCGCGAAAAGATGTTGCAGGTCGCAAGGCAGAATGGTCCACTGAAAACTGCAATTGCTACGTGGGCTAAACGACAAGCACTTCAATATCACCTCGACCGAATGAACGGGTAAGCAATCTTAAATCGGAATTACTTTATTCGACCGACATTGTTGAATTAATAACGTTACTTTCTTCTGAATGTGTATTAGCTGAGTCTGCGAGTGAGAGGCTGACACGTTTAATCACTTAATAGTTTCCAGCTGACCAAAGTTAACAAATGGAAAGCAGACAACGTACTGAGTCATTATAGGTCACTCGAATGCGTTTTATTCGCTTAGAGATCCATATTTTATGCAGTAATATACTGCTTGTTTTTTGCTCAACGTTTGTGGCCATAAAATGCGGTAAACCCATATGCGCTTGTTATTGTTATTACCTGGTGGTCGCAGTAGCGTGTCGGCCAATTACTTGCAGCATTACGATGACAAGTAATCAATTACCTTCATTATGCGAATGACGATTGAAAGATGCAAAACGTACCTATCGCAATTATGACTTCGAAATGACTAAGTTTGATTTCGAACCTGCCAATTTCACGGTTTATTTATTGCACTTTTCAAGCAACTATCAATTTGCTTAGTTATCGTAACTTTAATGTAAATATAATTATTTATAGGGTCGAACATAAAAGTTGGAGTTACAATATTGCGTCATCGTTAATTTTCAAAAAAGTTAAGGCAGCTTTAGGATTCACGGATTGCCTCAGTTTGTTTTCTGGAGCAGCTCCGCTTTCCACTGATATCAAGGAATATTTTATGTCCTTGGATATGCCAATTCTTGATGTGTTTGGCATGTCGGAAACTGCAGGTGGACATTCTGTAAATGTATCGCATTCGTTCGGTTTGAATACAATCGGTCGAACAATACCCGGAGCAAAAACAAAAATCGTGAATCGTGATGAAAATGGCCATGGCGAGATATGCATGTATGGAAGGCACATTTTTATCGGTTATTTAAACGAGCAAGAAAAAACAAGTGAAGCAATCGATTCCGATGGATGGTTGCACTCTGGTGATATTGGATATGTGGATGATCGAGGATTCATCTATATCACTGGACGTCTCAAGGAACTCCTCATTACAGCTGGTGGCGAGAATGTCGCACCTGTTCCAATCGAACAAACATTAATACACCAATTGCCACATATTAGTAACGTTATGTTAATTGGCGATCAAAGAAAGTTTCTCTCGGTACTTATCACGCTCAAGACTGAAATCGATGAGGACGGCAATCCATTACAAGCACTCACAAAGGAGAGCCAAGAATGGCTTGCCCAGTTGGGTTGTCCTGCAACCACGACTGAAGAAGTCATTGCTGCTGGTCCTCATCAGAATCTGGTAAAATTAATTCAAAGTGCCATTGATGCAGCAAACAAAGTAGCCATTTCGAACGCACAGCGTATACAAAAGTTTGTCATCTTGCCAACAGATTTTTCCATTAATACTGGAGAGTTAGGTATGTTAATTTCCTATGGTAATTTGCGTCACAAAAGAATCAATCCTTAAAAGTGAACCACCTTGAACGTTGTCAGCACGCAAACATTATACTAATTATGATTTTGTTAATTGTTACAGGACCAACATTGAAGTTGAAGAGAAACGTTGTCGCGAAAAAGTACGCAGAAATCATCGACAAAATCTACTCTTAATTATTAATAATACTCGTCATTTATAATCGATTGTTGGTATCCTCGCAACATCATTATTAACCGCTTTTCATCCATCTTTAATTATCATCCAGGGTATTGTATAACAATAAAGCAATATTTTCAAAGGTAAGCGGTGAAATTATTTTACTGGTCACAAGTGATTCAATTTGTAGATGTTACTATTTATTAAATTCATTTATTATTGGTGATTGCATTCGTTTGAAACATCTACACAATTTTATATAAATACGATGTGATGTGTGTCATTCTTATGTACAACAAATGAATTCATCACTTTGCGAAAAGGACGCATTATTGTAAATGCGTCGTCGTGTGGAATAAATAAGTGAAATGGTATACATATATGCAATATACACAAAATCTATGTTACAGTCGCCTATGTAGATAATTTTTGCAAATTGCGCGCTTATCATTACATTACTTGCTAAAATATAATTTAAATAGTCACCCGTTCGTATGTTACGATAAATACGATAAATTACTTTAAACATGCCAACCATTTGTTGATTCGATTGAGGAATCCGACGATATTACTACATATCATACTTTTAGCATAATTTCATTTGTGTTAGTT
Source organism: Anaulacaspis nigra (assembly GCA_030264675.1). Taxonomy (NCBI): domain Eukaryota; kingdom Metazoa; phylum Arthropoda; class Insecta; order Coleoptera; family Staphylinidae; genus Anaulacaspis; species Anaulacaspis nigra. Next base: position 10,575 of record JARJDV010003777.1, read on the forward strand.
ATGCATACGCCAAAGCAGTCTGGGAAAATTGTATACAAAAGTATTTTAAATAATATGCTTTTATGTTAGCTCTTTGTACATTGGTGCGACGACGACGAGCATGTCGTCGCCTTCGTTGTGTCATCCGCATCATTCACTTCCCCACTTGCGCTACTATCACTATCAGTGTTACTATTACTGCTATCGTTCTTATCGTTTTTGCAACACCGACACTGCGAATGCCGCTTATGTTTACTACTGCTGCGCGTACTAGATCCGCATGACGACGAAGAACTAGAGGAAGATTTACACTTGGAGGAGCCGCCCGAGGAACGGTAGACGGGCGCAACTAACTCCACTTTAATGTTTGCAGTCGCGGTCACTTTGGTGGTATACGCACCGCTCGCACTTGATTCAGGCGACGAATATTCAACCGTCACCTGCGGCTCCACGACAATACTTTGATTGCAACTCTCTTCGGTGATGGTTGTAAGACTTGGTTCACGAGTTGCTTTCGATGGAGCTCCTCGCCGTGATTGCTTCGTATAGCTTGACCCCGTACTATTCCGCGTTGATGCTGAGGAAATTTTCGGTGGTGGCGGAGGAGTTGAGATGCGTTCCGTGTGCTCCAAATGCTGCAATTCGCCGCGTGGTCCCAGGAGTACAAGGAGTAATGGGAGGAACACTAGAGAGTTTGTAAGCGATGTACATAAAGCCATGAAAACTGCTTGGAAGATGTGCTTTTGGATAAACTCAAAGTTCGAAAGCGCCAAAATACCGATGCATACAAGAAGACCGATATCGCCCTTGACGATTGTTTCCAAGTTGCGCTCGAGGGACATCCGCAACCGGCGCTCACGACTTCCTAACGAGCTCTGAAAGCTGTACGTGATGAGAAGCACATTGCGGAATACCGCGATAAAATGTATTGCGCCTAGTGTGCCCGTAAGGCCATTTACGTTGAAGAAGCACATCATAAGCAAGCTGCACACAACACTCAGCATTGGGCATATCAGCTTGTTCCAGTGCACGAGCGCACTGAAGAGCAAAGTTACGCCCAATAGCGTTACAACGAGCTGTACGCCAAGGAGGCGATCAAGCAATAGGAACTGATTGAAGTACGCAAATATAAGGCCCACCGGATAGTTCTTGAGTCCTTTAGCGTTAAACGCGTCTGAAATAGCCAATATCTTGCGCAATGTTTCGATGATCTTCGGTGTCGTGCGCAAATTCTTCAAGTAGAATGGCATTTGTGTATACACTAGCGGTTGGCTCTTAGGTATCCGCAATTCGTACTCCGTCTTCGACGTGTAATACTGAAACGGTTTGGGCACCAAGTGCGCTTGAGAGCTCGAATAAGACATGTCATCGTTACTACTCCATACTGATAGAAAATTGTAGAACGCATTGGGGTCAATAATTTTGTTATTCACCAAGCGCTTGTTGAAAATCTGAGTTTTATCCACAGGAAATTCAACGATGCCCGTCTGTGCAAGTAATTTGAACGCCAGCACCGCCTTCTCGGTGGCGTTGGGATGCCATTTCTCTATCGTAAGGCAACCACGATGCCGATTGACATCAAACTCGGCTTGAAGATCCTCGAGGTAATCACGGAAGTTTGCAAGCCAAAAGTCATTATTATTAAGACCACCATTCGAGTCCTTGAGCACGTTGGGCACTTGCGATAAAGACGCATGGTATTCGTACAACAATGGTTGATTATGTGGATACTCCAACTCGGTGGTAACCAAATAAAAGTTGTAAAATCCAAAGTAGCGATTTTGCGCTTCTAAGTAGCGGTACTCCTGTGTATTGTGCGGAAGAAAACTTGATAGCTTCACGTCAAACTCCACTTTAAGACCGTTGAACACACAAAATACTATAAGTCCACCGTACAAAACGATGAGGAAGACGCGCATCACTGCCTTGCAGATGAAGAACGTCAAATACTTGTTGATTAGAAGTGTCATAATACTGCGTTTTTGCTGGCAGATGAATTCCGAAGTCAATAAGTTAGCTTCGTGATCCTGAAACACAAAATCATCCATCATAAATGATTAAATTCAAAGATAAAAGAAACAAGTAGCGCTTACCCTTTCTATATTATTATTCATGGACTTAGCAACTGGCTCATGTCGAAAACAAGGTACAGCTGCCTTTTTACAGCGAGTATGTAATGCTATTAATGTGGGGAATACGAGAAGAATACTCGCGTAGTGAAATACTGCAAGAACCGCACTTTGTAGACAAAATATACGCAATGCAGGTATAGGTATTGTGGCTGCAATGAGGAAGGCGCCCCCTTGACACAACCCTGTTGCAATTATTGCAGGTCCCGTACGTTGAAGTAATTGTGGAGGGCCCAGTTTTCGATTATGTGATGCAAGAATCAAAAACATATCTCTCATTGAGAGTCCAACGCTAATAAAGGGTAGCACTTGGGTGGTAAGAATGTTCATTGGTAAACCCAAAAGGCTGCAAACCCCAAGACCTGCAGCTGCTGAGCATGCAAGGATCAAGACACAAAGCCCAGCTAAGCCCGAATGAGCCACCCACGCGTAAAAAATGGCAATGGCTAGGACGGTGCCCAATTTAATGAAGTCGATCTCGGAATGTTCAGTAAGTCCTCTATTTAGGGTCGCTGTTGAGAACGTGTTGAAGAGGTACGAACCAGATACGTTGTTTCTTGTTAAATGTTGTACTTCCTATAAATAATAACGAAGAGATTAACGTCTGCCAACTTTAAGCAATTATAATAAATACCTGAGCAAATCGTTTTTGCCACGAACGTAACACACTCGCCGCTTTTTCCTGATTCCAACCAGTATGATGCACTTTATATGAATCCAAATAAAACTCGTAAAGTTCATGTTCGCCCATGAGCTGAATAACAGTCTGTAGCGCCTTAGCTTGTTTGATGTGTCCCGTTTTATTCTTGAGCATTCCGCCGACGATCAAATCCTCGGGCCAGTGCATATACTTGGCGGCGAAACCGTAGCAACCGCTGGTGAGTTCGGCGCCAACGTCCACCGGGTGACTAGAATTGCGATTGGGCGCTGTGGATGGACACTCTGGGTCCTTGGGATTTAGACACGGCTTCTCCTGATACGCGGAAGTAATACCCGCTCGTCTAAAGTAATCTTCAAGAAAGTGGTAGTCGAAATTCGATTCTTTTTGCTTAATATGCATGGCCAATTGCTTTGGATTCAGGTTGGTCCATTTGACATGATTTCCAACTCCCAGACTGTGAAATAAATAATAAATAAGTCGTCGTATTCCCAGAGGCGCAGCTATTTTCAAATTTATATGTTGTAGTCGGCGCTAATTTATGGGGCAATACGTACGGTATGTGGACGGGATAATCGGGGCCAAGTAGTTTGGAGCCCTCCCAGAAGCAGTCCAGCGGCGTGACAAACGAGCACGGTAGCATGTTTTCGAATATTTGATCGATGTACTGCATATCGAAATTAGGCACGCTTGGCGACTTGCAGATATCTTTGAGGCGCCACGTTATGTCGAACATGGTGATGGTAACCTGCGAAGCGCGCTTCACCATGGAGAGATGCTCGAGGAGGCCGTTGGGATGCAGTAAGCTGGCGTCCGGATCCAAAGCCGTCTGCACGAGCATCTGGTGCGTCGAAAGGATATCCGATGGTGGAGGCGGCGAGCCGGCATCATCCACGGCGACCGGCTCGGCCCACAATTGCTCAATGTGCGTATGGAACGTGGAGCTCTTGAGGCCGACGCAGAACGTCGCCACCACAAGAAGCGCCACGAAGAGCACCTTGCCAGCATGCGCATCCAAAAATTCGCCGAGAAGTCGCAGCTGCCGCTGGAGTCGGGCGCGAATCCACAGCACACCGCGGTCGCCGATCGCCTTTCCCTGCAAACATCAATAGCGCCGTGGTGCGCGTTAATACGCGGATCGCAAACAAGGCAGCAAATGAGGGAGAGGTAGAAAATTAAAAACGCGCAACACAATGTGGCATTAAGTCGGCTGGGTGGCTCGTTGTAAACGCGCGCATGAATATGGGCAAGCGTCGTAAATGAGCATCGATTGCATACAATACACACGCACCCGAAGAGCAAGAACGGGCACGGAGCGAACGCATCATGAAATGGGGACCACACAAGACGCGCGGTGACGTCACCCGAAGACCACCCAAGACGATGTCGAGTTTAAGCCGACTTTTCTCTACGTCTGCGCGCGCGTAGTGCTCTCGTCTCTGCCAGCAAGCAGCATGCAGCATGTGCTTGCCTCAAAACAAGAAGAGAACTCTGATTGCCGCCGCTCAATCCACGAGCATAATCAAGATTACGTAAAAATTGCAGGGCATGCAAGTGAATAATTGACTAAATTGACGCTTCCATTGAAGTCATATTCCAACCTGACAAGATTTTTGGCAGCAGCCCTTTGAATAGCGCTCCATTCGTTCGTTCGTTCAGTCCTTCTCGGAAGGATCGTCCTCAATGATTGAAGAAGAAGAAGAAGAGCGTAACGAAGCTCATACTGCGCATGTGCAGCTGCATGCAACCCCTAGATGTGCGGAGGGTTCACATGCATTCTTAAGTCGTGCAGATGCTTCTCGAAATTGTGAAATCTTACTTAAGCTCAATCGAAAAATTCTTTTCAAACTTCTACCTGCCCGCACGTCTTCATTTTTCCCGAACGCAACGCGCATGCACACCAAAGGCACCGAAAATGCCTATAAATTATAACATTAAGCCGAGCAATTCCGCAAATGACCGGACATAAAGACATCAACCGGTGAGCGAAGGCGAAGCGAAAGAACAAACAAACAAAAGGAGCGGCGCATTCGTTGATGATCATCAAAACATCGAACAGTAATTATCCGACGTAAAAAAGGCAACATGAATCCCTAATCGCGTACGGTAATTGTTTCGTACATGTTGCGCGGTTGTGTTTACAATTTATTAAGTAATTATTCGCATAAAGCGTTTGAGCAATGCGCGCTGCACTCCTCTTCGGCCAATCCGCTTAATATCTCTCTTCGCATACTCTTTCTGTTTACGTTTTATTTTCATTATGCTTCGTTTCCTCGGCGCGCTCCCGTGCACCATTCGCCGTCTGTTCCGCGCGCGCTCTCTCCGAGTTGCCTCATCATCATCATCCTCCGTGGCACCCGTCTTCCTTCGTCCGGAGTCTGCGTCTTCGTCGCTCCGCTCTTTGGTGGTCTCGTAAAGATTAGGTATACGTTATGTCGTAAAACATTCAAGGTCGCAATGCCGTATTATAAGCATTCATATAATGTGCTTAAAATTATTCACAAGAAGTGAAATTTATTGTAACCAATTTTCCTCCGTTTCTCCCTCTCCCTCTCTCCAAATCAATTAATTTCCAAAATCAATACGTATCCGCATCCAATCACGATACGATGCAATAATAATGCAAACTATCCAGAGTCGCAAAATCCGGTAAAGGAGAGTTTACAATAAACAAAATCCGTGGGCTTTGCGCTTAACAAATGAGGATGAGGAAGAAGAATGAAAAGAGAGAAGGTGTGTTTGCTGAAGGACTCGCGGCGCAAAGAGCTGAGTGCCTTCGGCGCAAGGGGGACAAGCACCAGGTAATATCTCTATACACAACGGTCGAGCGCGCGCGCGCGCGCGCGATACGAGAGTTGAGCGGAGCTCTAAGGAAGGCTGAAGCAAAAGCTAGGTATGGGGACCACACACGCGGCGATCCCGGTGGTCCGCGCCAAGGATAGCGTAATACGGAACATCGCTCACCCAGAGCTTTAGACTTGAATCGGGTCGTAGTCGTCGTCGGTGCATCGCGCGTATTTGCGTCCGTCACACTCAAACGCATTGCGTGTTTGGCTTTCGAATGCATACATGTGCGCGCTCGCACGCTCGCGCCTGCACGTTTGATCCTTGCGGCATGTGCGTACGATTTTATTGCCAATGCGGCGAGGCAGGAAGTAGGCGGACGACGGACAACAACAAACAATCAATTAGAGCGGAAATGCATCTCACCTGATCAATTTGGTCCAGCGCGACGGACGCATCAACCCAGCCGGGTCGCGTGTACAGATCGGACTTGTGGCGCTCGACGTCCTGCGCTGTGGAGGCGGTCGTACCGGTGACGATGGTCGCCATCCTCGACTAGGTGGAGGTGGCCGCTGCTCGTGGACGTTATCCACCTTGGAAGGAGTGCGTGCGCGTCATTCAGCAGCATGCGACGTCGTCGTACACCTGCTTGGGCGCGCTCGTCGCTGAAGAGGTGCTTCTTCGTGCCATGGTCTCTTGGTGCGCACGTCGTCCCGTTGATTAGTATGCGCTGGCACCACTTCTTACATTATTCATCGCTGCGCCGAATGAGCGATACTCGGCACGCACAGGCAGGCACTTTGTCGGAGGGAACGCAACGATCAAAGGGGAAACTTGCGCGCACTCTCCACACTTTCTAAACGTACGGACGTAGTGCACTTAACAATGTCCGCCACAACACGCGCGCGCAGTGAAGGCTGGCACGTTGCACGTGTACTTGGAAGTTGGCCGTTGGTACCCAAATTGTTGTTATCGGCGCCGCTCTCTGCGATCGCTGATGTCGTTCTCGGTGCTGTTATTGGTTCGACATGCATGCACATGTGCGCTGATGCATCCAAGCAACATGAAAACGATGCGAAATGCAGACTCAAGTCAAGTTAAGTCATCGACGTTAAACGCGCTCAGCGTCTCGACGTGCACTGTTGTTGTTGTCGGCCGTGGTACCGTGGTGAGGCAATGATGGCGTGCCGCCGTTGTGGTGCCTTTCTCGTCTCGGGGCCCTCTCAGTGCGCGCTATGAATACGCTCGAGCGCGGGCGACGCGGACCGAAAGAGGACCACACACGCGCTGCCTTAGAATGTAAATTCTCCAAATTACATTACTTACACTTCTTGTCACTTTACAGCTGTACGCGTTCCGGATGGACGTTTCGCCATGCGGCGGACGGCACACATCGCACACAACAACATTTTCAAAACATTGCGACGAGCGCGCTGCAATAATTGTTCATCCATCGCGTAAAATGCGCCAGAGCATGCGGTCGACTTTCTGCTCCTTTTCGTCCTCGTTGTCGTCGTCCGCGACGACTTGCGGTGTAACATAATTGATTTATCATCGATGTTAGACTTCTTTATTTCCGTTCCCTCCAGGGTGGTCACTTTCTAAGAACCACTCTGCTTGCGTTCTTTTATTACAGCGCCAGCGATTCGAGATTCTTATATGGGGAAATGGATACAATTCTTTTTCAAACTCTTCTTTTATACGTATTTCAGGAATCTTCTTCATTTGCTCGTGGGTTACCTTAATATTCTTGGTAACCTTTCAAATTTCCGATGCGCATCTATTTTTGCTTTAGTTTCATTCAATTAATTTCAGTTTTAAATGCCGATGCAAAGATAAGATATTTGCTTTAAAAATGAGCAAATAAACATGGTACCTTAATACAAGAACTAAAAATACAAAACAATGTAAATGGTTTTGATATTTTGATAACTTTGGAATTAAGTAATTAAGTTTACTATTAAAAGAAGCGGGCATCATGCTCACCCGTTGCTCTATTCGTATGGTAACCGATTACCCTCTCTGTACGGTTACCTTTTCTTATGATTACCGGTATTCGTTTCAAATGGTCAGTGATTTATCCCGGTAGAACAATAAGTTTATCCGATTTTCACATCCTGTTAATTATTTTTTAAATAACATTTTAAATTAAGTAATTTAGATATAAGTTACTTAAGCTCATCCCTCAAACTGTAATGCTTTCTCCTAGTTTTGATTCCTACGATTTTTGTCATACACGGATGCGAATGTTATAGACAAATCGTTGAATTCGCAGGTGGTCTAATCTTATTAAACACCTTTTAAACTTATTTGCGTTGTGAAATGGTAATATATGTTCTCTGTCCAACAGACGTCATACAGGTTGCTGACTAACATAACCATATTTTCATATCTTCACCGCAATATAAACAAACACGGCACAGGAAATTGTGTTTGGCGTAATTTTATCCTGTGGTTGCATGTTTTGAATTACTTTTACTTTAAAATGGACGAGGAAGAATACGTGTATGCATGGAATAGCTAATGAAGGTAAGATTATTCAATAATACCATACTTTGTTGCAGATTCATGCACTATGATCCTTCATTGTCTGAATTGTATGAAAATTGCATTACACCCACATTAAACCAAAGCTTAGAATACGCCTCACAATTGTTGACATACAATGCAGTTTTCACAGCCATTTCCAATAATTGTAAGTTGGAATACCACTCATGTTCAACTGTTTCCTGAGGGTTGATGTTTTGCAGTTTGTCACTCTGAAAAGAAGTACCATATGATCTCAACCCTTGCAGGCCTAGGCTATATTTATTTATGCACATTTCCCCTCAATGCTGAAGCTTTTCATGTATTGCCATTAGTTTATATTGCATATATTCTGCTTCATTTATTCAAGAAGCTAAATTTAAATGTAGGTCATTGCATTGGTACTTTGATGATACTAGTAGTGATCACATAGTAAGTACTTGTAAGTGTTAGCTCTAATGTGTGCAAGTTTAATAGTTATTTTGTAGTGAATTTACCTATTATAATCATGAATCATGGCTACAAATCAAAAGTGTAGTAATGATTGCAATGATGAAAATAATGTCAATTGCTTTTGATCTCAAAGATCCAAAATCAAAAAACAAAATTCCTTCAATATGGGCATACAGTGGATATATTTGGTGCCCTGCTAATTCAGTACTTGGACCATGGACACCTTATAAAGAATATCTACAGCGTTATACTAAAAAACCGAAACTTGTAAGTGTCGTCCAAATAATTTTTAGTTTTTTATTCTTTATTTATGAATTCAACAGTCACTTCAATGGTTGCTTGGAATATTTCGGTATATTATGATGGCAGCCGTCTTTGTAACAACTAGTAACTGTTTCTCAAGTTATCTTATGCCTGATTCATATAACAGATATCTACTAAGCTTTCGCAATGCGCTTACTTTTCGTACAAGTCATTATTTCATTTCGTATCTTTCCTCTGCTGCTATGATAACTGCAGGGTTCCGAGATAAAAATGAAAGAAACTGGTCTTATAAAGTTACAAGTCCGTTCGAAATTGAAGCACCAAGATCACTTGTCAGTGTGGTTATTAATTGGAATATACCAACTCATACTTTCCTCAAAAAATGTAAGTAACCACATAATTTAATATTTGTTAATTAACGATTATAACTTATTATTTTAAGATATTTTTGCCGGATTTCTACCCTATGGAAACTTTGCGGCTGTCCTAATGACATATCTGGTATCATCCATGCTTCACGGATTAAACATCGCAATATCAGTCGTGCTGCTATCGCTCGGATTATTCTCGTATGTACAATATAAATTCCAGGATAGTTTAGCAAACTTCCTCAATTGCTGCATTCGCGTACGTCCGTGTCGAAATGGTTGCAACCACAGCAACAAATATGGCATGAAGAGAATCTTTAATCTATTGTTTATGGGAATGAGCATTATGTACCTTGCATACACCGGATGTCTAATTACGAATATAAATGTTACTGAAAGCACCAAGGAAGTATTTGAAATGATTCTGGACAAGTGGCAATCATTGAACTTTTATGGACATTATCTTGCATTGTTCAGCGTGTTTATAACATTCGCTCTCTCTTAACTCAGTAAAGGTTTTACATGTTTCATCATACATAATCTAAATGGAATCAGTATTATTAATTTATATAACTTACCAGCTAAGTAATAAATTATTATTTTAAAATCAAGGGGTTTGATACTTTAAAAATCCTTGGTAGCATTTCCGTCAGTGATTGAAATACTTCACTCGAAATTCCCTATAAAGAAAATGTTATTTAAACAATGAAACATTCGTAAATCTAATAATATACCTCTGGCAACATGAATTGCAAATTCTTCAATTCAGCACCGCCCCAAGAAGCCATCTCAATCATGAATCCTTTTACACATTTGAATACCAATTCAGCTCTCTTATCACACCAAGCAACTGTCATTTCTTCAGTCATCTCATAATTCAATAGCAGAGGAATGGTCAATGATGTTATATCATTTGAACACGCTGTCTTCAAGATGTTTCTCAGACCTAACACAACAGGATGTCTACTGTTGATGTCATTTCCTCTCAATGAATCATCAGCAACAATGTGGAAGATGACATGAACTTGTGATAAATTCGAATGTTTGGTCATGTAAAAATCTCCTGTTTGCAGTTGATTAGTATTTTTTCGTGCTGAATCATCGTCTAGAGAGCTTTTATGTTGTTGATGAAGCATTTGAATCTTTTCGAGTTGATCATCAATATGTGCAAAGTGAAATTCAGTTGATGTTTGACAAATCTCGCGAAAGTCTTTAGTTAATCTGGAACCGATAATATTATCGGTCATCAATACCAAACCGTGAAGATCATTGGAGTATAAATTCAAGGCAGTTTGTAATATTTGCGGTGTTGGCTCCATGCTAAAATTTCCACAACATTTTTACAAGATCAATTATAATATTACGAAGTGAACGTACCACTCATTATTATTGTTAACTGCACATAAATCCATTACATTTGCAGAAAGTATTCTTATATTGTGCATTTGTTTCAACTGGGATCCCAAATGTATTGTGAAACTCTCCTCCAAGATTGGTTGCGAAATATCATTTGAACAATATGTTGCTGGTGGACAAATAGCAGGCATTGTTGGAGTACTAAAATACATACATTTATCAAAGGAATTCAATAGTTTTATAAATATCTTGCTTCGGTGTAGGAAGTGAACTGTTAGCTTGTTTTTCTTCCAACATTTGCATTAACCATTCTCTATATTCGCGTCTTTGTACTTCTTTTATAGTATCCAATTCACTGGTGAGTTGTACTTGGAGGAAAGCCATTGACTCAAAATGCTTACTGGCCAAATTGTTAATTTCAGTCTCTGTCATGTCTTCTTCAAGCCTCTCAAGTGCCTTATTCATTTCGTCTGCTTGCTCCTTGGATAATTTACCCAACTGTTTCTTCTTATCATCACATAGTTTTCTAACTGCATTAGCATTTGTCTGCTCATAGGTGAGCATTGTTTCTAATGCAGGGGAATGTACCATTTTGTGATAAGCAGTTGCAAAAAGCTCTTCATCTGAAGCACATTTGCGTTCACCGTATTCCGCAACTTCTTCACGCAATAATTTCTCCCAGTCTTTGATTAAATCATCAAAGTCACCTTCATTTTTCATAGCATCTTCAACAAGCTTAGTGGAGTATTCATTGTCATAGGAATCATTCTCAGTTGTGACAAACAATTGCAATTGATTTATCAAATCTAAATGTTTATAAGTCCTGAGTATTATGGCTAATATTAAATGATAAACGATAATATTTACCTTTCTCAATGTAACGTGGTAGGTTATTGTTTACAATATGCAAGTATGATAACTCCTCAACACTTTCCTTATATGGGATTGGTATTAACATATCTAAATTAATATTAAGTGCTTGGAACTTAAATTCTTTGAGATTCAATGGGTCTACCATGATAAAACTAAATCACTATTATTACTAATTATCAACAATTTCCACCAATAATCACAACTAGGTTAAATAATACGCCGTCCAACACGGTCAACAAAAACATATGATCGAGTAAAATGACAGCCCAATCTAGTCAAACGTACCGCACGACACCTATGCAACAATGACTAACTATTCAAAACAACACAAACAATAACAATAAAAAGAAATGAATAAAGACTTGAAACCTTCTGAAACATGATATATTAAATTATAATTTTAAATTATAAATGCACATAAAAATGATATCATATAATTAAAATATTTTATGATTAAAATATTGCGGACGTCGTGATGTATTTATAAATATCTGTAGAATCACATAATAATTTGTGGTTCCGGAACAGATGCTGCAATGTTTTTATGCGGAAGGACCTGTCCTCCATTAATGTAAACTTCGTCTTTAACTATAACATCCTCGCCGAGGACTGTTGTTCCTTGAATGCGTACCCATTTGCCAACAACGCAACGCCAACCAACTATTGCATTCTCAAGCCATGAATGTGACTGAATAACTGCATCTTTAAGAATTGTACATCTCTTCACGCAAACACCTATGAATTAATTAAAGTCAATCACCGAAATCGATATAGCAAAGGTAATATTACCATCTTCTAGAATGACTCCTGGTCCAATGGTGACATTTGGCCCAATTTGGCAATCAGCCCCAATCTTTGCAGTTGGATCAACCAACACATTTCCCACAATACCATTGCCGGTATATAATTTTTCGGGTGTTCTTTGCCTTAACGACTTCAAATACATGCACATTCCGGTTAAGAAGTCTCTTGGTTGACCAATATCCATCCAAAAACCTTGCAATTCAAAGGCAAAAAGTTGTCCATCATTAGCCATGCCCGGAAATACTTCCTTTTCAATTGAGGTCGGTTTTAATTCAATTCGATTGATAATTGTCGGATTTAAAATGTAAATTCCGGCGTTAATTTTGTTTGAAATAAACTCTTGCGGTTTCTCCACAAAGCGTTCGACTTGTCCATTAGGTTTATGAACAATAACGCCATACTTTGATGGCTCCTCAACTTTAGTCACCACTATTGTACCCTCTTTACCATGATTCCTGTGAAACTGATCCAGCTCTTTAAAGGGAAAATCACAAATGATGTCTGAATTGAGCACAAAGAATGGTTCACTGCTTTGGTTTAGATATTTGCTTGCAAGTGCAATTGGTCCAGCTGTTCCAAGTGGTTCATTCTCATGGCTGAACACTATACTGATTCCAAGGCGTTCAGCTTGGACAGACATCTCTTTCTCCATGTCTTCAGCATGATAGGATACTGCCAGAATCACTTCAGTCACCCCAGCTTCAGCAAGGGCTTCAATCTGATGTAAAACAATCGGTTTATTCGCAAATTCAACGAGTGGTTTGGCACGACTAAGGGTAAGCGGTCGTAAACGAGTGCCATAACCGCCCACAAGGATTAGCGCACGCATACCTTTTTTACACCCCATTTGTTAACAGCAAATGTCTGTATCGTTTCTTCAACTAAAATAAATTTGGGTTTAATTCAGCGAAACACGCGAAAATATGTTAATTACATTAGGTTTTGTTATCACCGCCCACGTCACACTCTTTACTAATTTCCAAACAGCTACGTAGGCGATTTAAATACAACTCATCAGCGTTTGTTTATATCAGTGTTCAATAAGCAAAATATGCAAAAAAATGCGAATAAAGATTAGCAATTTTGCGGCATCAATTTATATAATAATCGTTGGTTCTAAATATTGTACTTAACACTTATGTAGCGGCTTCGATGTAGAAAAGACAACAAAATAATATCAGCTGATGTTTTAACCTCAACATTAATGCATTCCCGTGAATCCAACCCAGGCCATTGAATTAAAAACGTTTGTTAGCATTTGATATTATTAATATATTTATAATTATATTAGCACCTGTGATGAGCACTTTATTTATGTAGCTTTATTTAACACCTGGCAACTGGCAAACGATATCCACGATAAATTTGAATTAAATCATATCCTAACATTGTTTCAATTATTCCAAACATGCAGTGCACAGCAAAATGTGGACAAACTGCTTGAAGTATTCGAGTGCATTCGTTAGACAGATGGAACCAATCCCACTATACTATTTAATTTTTAGGGAGCAATTATTAATAACAATATTATTATTGCCGCGGTTTATAATTTAAAAGTATTGTATTCCTGTAACACCATATATCTGTTGATTTTAGAATACATATTTATTCATTTCAACGGTAGAGGACTCGAACTGTATTAAAGTCGAAATAGTAGTATAGAGGTAAACCCATAGATATGGATAAACTCTAGATGTAGCGCCTCTG
>JARJDV010003780.1:0-13273 GCA_030264675.1 Anaulacaspis nigra
TTGTTTGCGTTGTTCATATCTCCAGCCATCATTTGCAGCCGTTGGGTGTTTCATTATCTGCGGCTTTGCGTCAGTCATACTCACCCCTAAAGTTACCATTACAAGCCAAGCGAGGGATGAATTTTTCAATTAACTTTTTTCCCCCAGTCTAAGATCATTTCGCATCTTCTCAAACAAACTCATTCACGATGCCTGCATCAATCACATCAAATGAATTATTTCACGCAGTTTTGTAATTTTCGGTAATGATTTAACGCATTTACATATTTTTGTGCTGTCATTAATTAATTACCGTAAATGTTTGAAATGTTTGAGCAAATTTGAAGTACACATTAAGCGCTAATTGTCTCAGCTGCATTAAATTTGCGCTGAAACTTTGCAAAGGTTAATTAACCGAATGACTTGGCGTTAAATCACCTAATTACGCAGTTAATTAAACTCGTTCAGCAAAGGTTCAAGTTTCCAATACAGCGCGTCATTTATTTTGTCTCGCGGCTGTAAAACTCGGCAGCTTAAGAAATTATTGCTGCCAACATCATCCCGCTACGCTCTTTTTTATAAAGCTTTTACTCTCTTCTTTCGAACTCAGTTTGTTATGAAAAGTTAACCAAGTTTGAAAAAGATGCAAAGTGTTTTGGTTAGATCTTTATTAAAATGCATCGATTTTTCAATCTCAGGACTCCACCGAGCGTGAGGAGGAGACAGGAATTATAATCGAGAGGATATTGATTCTGGTTCGAAATATTTTAAATGTTGCTGCAGATCCAGATGCGGAGAAACGTCCCGATAACGATGCTAACATTCATGATCAGGTGAGATTTTATGATTTTAAATAGAAGCAAATATTGAAATGAGATATGTTTTGTTTTTGTGAGTAAAGGTTTTGTGGACTATGCACCAATCAGGAATGCTTGACATTATTCTATACGTGAGCTCGGCTAATGAAAAAGCGTATTATATGCATATTCTAGAGATCTTGTACTTTATGCTTCGAGAGCAAAATGGCAAGGATTTAGCAACGGCGGCTCTGCACCGTTCAGAAAGTGAGAAAATGAGGGACGACGCGGAGTTGCTTGCAGCGCGTCAAAAGGAAAATCTCAACAGGCATGAGAAGATTAAATCTGTGCATAATACTAGGTATGAATTTTCAATTTCCTGGAATTATATTTTTAAGGTTTGCATTAATTATTATATTATGACTACCTAGGCATAGCAGATTCGGCGGAACATTTGTCGTGCAATCAATGAAATCTATCTCGGATAATCAACTCATTTACCATAAGCCGGTTTCGAAATTGGATCAAATTAATTTCGACCACGACAAAACTAAAGTACGCCCGCATCGCAGTCGTGCTATTTTGAAAACAACACCGCACGAACGGCGTTCGGCATTCTCCATTCGACTATTCCTGAAGGAATTTTGCATAGAGTTTATCAATGGCGCATATAATACTTTCATGTACATAGTGAAAGAGCGGCTTAACCGTCAACAGGCACAAAAGCATGATGAAACGTATTATTTGTGGGCTATACGCTTCTTTCTGGAATTCAATCGCGTCTACTGCTTCGACGTTAAGCTAATATCTGAGACGATATCGGTGGAAACGTTTCAATATGTCCTTCGTCAAATGGAAACCTATTGCGAATCCATCGCTTCCGACAAGAAGAATGTATACCCATGGACAAAGCGCCTTCACGCTGGATTGTTGACCTACCGCGAATTGCTGCTTACGTTATGCGCAATGGATAAGAGCATAGAAGAAGAAATACGTGCTTCTTCAAGGGTTATCAAGAGCAATATTTTTTATGTTATGGAATACCGAGAGCTCGTCTTCCACCTGCTGATTATTTATAATCCGGTAATCATGACCAAGGAGTTTCTTAGGGACGTTATAGAGACACAGCATGTATTTCTTAAAATGTTCGAAGCATATTGTTCGGGAAGCACAATAATGGTGCAAGAAAAATCAGGGCGGCGTAGAACGAAGAAAAAATCCGCGCCTCAAGTCGAATCTGAGGGCATAGACATCGAATTACTCTGGACTGAAGTATCCGACAAATTGCGCAAGTATCTTGATGGAACGAAATCGGTGCGCGAGGAAATGAAGTGGAAAGTGAATGCTCGAGTCGTTGAGAAAATGTCGTCGAATGCATTATTCAGGTATGGTTCTAGTTTCGACGAAACGCCGTTCAGTTTGTAGCGAAATTGCTATTTGATATTTGCTTCCAGTGACCTATGGACGTTGGGAGTGCAGAGGTTAATCGTCGACGGGGATACAGAGGAGGCAATTGCGCTAATGTTGGAAGCAAGGTAAATCCATGATAGATTACGTGCCAGCGGCGGTGACATTGAGAAATTTTAAACAATTTATAGGGAATTACATCCAAACCTGATAGAAGCTCCCGATGACATCGACGAGCAGATTGGCGTATTCCACAAGGTGTTTTTCAGTGCCGGTAAGTGCTTTCACATGACCATTTTTGTATTTGCAAAGTACTTGTTATCGGGAGTGGATCGATTTATTGACAAAGGTTAACGTAATTAACTCGACTAATGCAAAGGCATTCGGTTTGGCGCGCACAACTGATGTGGGAACTTAAATTCAATTTTTGACATTTGCAAAGTTAATTTAAGCCTTTGTCAGATGATGTTTTCCGCTCGACGAGGGCGACATTCGCAATTAGGCAAATATTTATCGGTACACGTTCATGCGTCCCTTGCGCTTGTACGCACCCTCGCGCCTAACTTTGTAGTGCAACCCCATATATCGATGATGATGATGATGATGGCATTGCTGGGTTGTAACCCTTTTCGCAGTTGCATTTATTTGATTTGCGCGTTGACATTCCTTTGGAATACGAAACGCTGTACGGCCAATTTATGCTTTCGCACTTTGTAAATATAGAGCGTACGTCCCCTTGTTGTTTTTACGTTTACGGAGATGGCTACATTTAGAAACATTCGATTAATTGTTGAATGAATTTAAAAATCCTTTTTGGGATTTGATATGATCGGTATTATTCCAATCTGAATGCATTTTCAGATTGGAATCATGTTTGAGTTATATATTATTGAAATTTTGTGAATCACTGTTCAATTGGATATATACATGCAATGTACATTTGAGCCAAACATGTCAATTTGAACTTGTTGGATATCTGCTACGCAATGGCTTTCTCTATTATAATCTCTCGTCTGTGTGCGCAGAGAGATCGTTTTCATATTTAATTGCAATCCAATGCACCACGTTATTCTTGCAATTAGCATGATTGCATTAGCATTGCAAATTTTCAGCAGTTACAACCTGCATAATGGGAATTGAAATCCGCGATCCCAAATGAAAAATCAAACATTTACGCATTCGAATAGTGAAAGCCGGATACTTGTTGGAATGGATGGTTGCGAGAGGGGCAGTTTTTAGTGTTTTGGTAACATCGAAAAAAGTAACATCAATTCCAACAAAAAACCATGGTTCGAATCATCCATTTTGTTGGCTCTCACGTCAACTTCACGTTTTTTTAAGGGAACGAACGGCGACGATCAATTGATCATCGTAAACATGGAGAGTCTGACGGTCGTTCGGAGTGAGTGCTCGTGTTTTAATAAATGTACAGTGGCATCATTCTTCATTCGGATGCGGTACGATAGGAAAAGTTTGTCAATCAATAAATTGCGCGCGCGTGTGAGTTCAAGCATGTTGGCAAAATGTGCGAACTGTGTGCAAAGAGTACAAAAAGCATTTTGCTGTAAGTTATAAATGAATATCCAGGTACTACACCACCTGGAAAGCAAGGAAAGCGAATTCGAATACTTGTAAATAGGATTCATTAAATGGCTAATGATGTCCAATTCTTTGTGTTATTCTCATTCCGGCATCATTGCAGTTTGCATAATGCACTTGCAGCAGTTTCAACGCGTTGTAATTTGTAATCAAGCGAATGAAGGGTTGGTGAAGTGGTTTAGGGTGAGTGCAGTCACGTTTTCATGAGTTGTACGAAACCATTACGAGTTCTTGCTTACGCCGCTTGCATTCCGCCGATAAGAAGTGACACAAAATGCAAGGCTTGCGCTCCTGGGCCTGTTTGTTTTTCCATCAGCACACTTCGGTTAGAAAATAATGACAAAATCGATACCAGACGATGGAGTAAGCGAATACCAATTTGCTGGTTGCATGAAAGAATGCTGGCCGAAAATGCATTCGCATTTTCGAAGTAATACATTGGACCAGTAAATGTAAAAACATGATGCTAAACTACATACGTGTACCAAGGGGCAGGGGGTGGCGAGTGTATATTAAAACGTAAATGTATTCATTCATGTTCACTGGCGCATGTTATTAAAACATGAACGAATAAGGCTTTGGATATATGAATATTATTCATTTAATGTAAAATGTCGAATGTTGGGGTCATTAACTTTTGCACTTGCCAGTTGCAAATTTGGCAATTTCGACCACTTAATAAATGTGCCCCAAGTAGAATTACAGCCCACTTTACGTGATGTCAAGGGATGCTGAATGTGAAGAGCACAAACAGCAGGAATGGCAGGAATATGCATGGTGTAAAATCATGAGGGTAAGTCACATTTTCAGTCGCCCTTTAATGCTTTCTCCACTTCTTGCCTGGTGTACATCTATTGATAGATTGATCCATTGTGTGATTTCGTTTATCGTCGTTCTACTCTCTTCTTTCTCCAATATTTCGTATAGCTTTCAACCTCGTTTGGCTCCCCTATTAGAATATGTTGATTCCTCCTATTGCTTCCCGAAAATGGATGTGCATATTCGCTGTCAGTTACATGCATCTATTGAATTCATATCATTATGAGAATGTTCACATTCCTTTTCAACTTTTCAATCAGTTAAATATATCAGGTCGCGATTTCTAAAGATTCTATCGTAGATTGGTCTCAATAAGATTTCGTATCAGGAAATTAATTATTGGAATGGCAATGCATCCGTGTTTCTTATCTATTGAGTGAAACTCTGCAAGAATTTCTGAAGCGTAGGCAAAATGTGACAAAAGAAATGTTCATTGAAACGAGGAAGTCTTTCCAAGTTCTTACATTGTGTCTTTTGATTACAATGGCTTTTTATATAAAGTTTTACTCAATCGGAAAATTGCTCGTCCTTCTGGAGCGTAATTGCTCTTCCAATTTATTAACGAACCGATTTAATTATTTCTGGTTACTAATGATTCTTCCACAATTGTACTTCGTTTAGCTTTAAAATTTATTCGTTTGTTATTAGTTTTTGAACTACTGCTATGTAGAACGTGCTTCTTGATTTCGGGAACGTGCAGCGCATATTTCTGTGTTGTTTCAACGCTACCCAAGTCGTGAGTGCACGTGCGCCTCGAGGGGCTGCTTTTTCGGCATTCACGTTGTCGTCGGCGTGTGTTGAAGGGGTTGAATGTGCTTGCCTCTTAACTCGTTCCGTTTGTATTCCACTAGTTCAGGCGCGCCGCCGTCGCCGTTTGTTTGCCCTTCACCTGCACAGACGTTTCGCTAAGCAATAAAATACGACGAAGCGGGAGAGAATGAAAGTAAGAACGAATGAAAACAGCCGACTGAGAGACGCGTATTGAGAACATTTGGCGAATAATAAGCAGGCAAATTGGATGACGAAAACGCGCGGAGGATAAATCTTGCCTCAGCCTTTCCTCTCTTTATGGCTGTGTTGTTTGTTCCTAAAACTTATGATCGTGTTGTTTCTCCCCTTGTCGGCCGCACAATCGTGAGTAATTTCTGTTTGTATATGCTGGAAGGTGCAAAATCTCTTGAGACACCTTCGGCCGACAATTAGGGAAAAAAGTCTTAAGGTTAAGCATCTCTCAGCGAATGCAAAACCTGGCGCCAACAGGTCTTAAATGTAATTGTTTTTTTTCTTTTTCCTCACTTTTACACGTTTTCTTATTTTCCATTTCGTGCCTAATGGTTTGCCGATGTTACAAATAAGTAATGAATGTGAAATAGAAAACTATATTGGGAATTCATTTCAAAAGATTTATTTCTTTCAATCTTACTGACTATCACAAAATTGTACATCAAAACAATCATTCCATCGTATTATTATTAATCTGTTCATTGGTTAATTGTGATTGTTGATACTATTAGAATGTTCTGAATGTTATCGGTAACTTTAGATTCATTCGGAAAAATAATGCCATTTATTATTACATTATTCTTACCATCTTTACACACTCTGTAGACAAATATTTTAGGGACTATTGATATTATTGTTCAATTCTCTTCAACTCACATGGATGTTGTAAGATATATTATACACAATGGGTTTGGGTTTCCATTTGAATTTACAAATGCACAACAAAACACGAAGTCACGCTCTATTTTATCATCTAGTCATTAAATATTATTATTATTTGGTTAGAAGTAGGTGAAGAGTTGATATAAATATAATTTTACTTCTTATTTGACATTTATATACATAGTTGTTCTCTTTGATCAACATTCATGTTATTCATAGGTTTGTAGTAGCAAAACTTACAATTTCTTGACAGTTTCTCTGCTTTTCTCTTACGCTCTTGCATTTATTTATACATTTATTACAAGTGAAAGTAACTTATTTACTCAGTGTTAAGTTCTTTTCTTTTTCTCTTTTTACATTATTATCATATCTGCCCGAGTTGAGCTTTATTTGCAGAGATCAAAGTGGGTCAAGTGGTATAAATTGAAAAATCAGTCACATTATTCATCATTAAGATCATTTGGCTTGCAGTTATTAGCTACGAAAGATTTGGCGAGATGCACACTGAATGAATATTATTGTATCGTTTTTGGCACATTATTTTTAAGCATGGAGGTTCTGTTTGTATAGCTTTAGTCGAAAAAGATGAATTATTCTTGGGTATAGATTTACATTCGGAAATAAGTTCTTCTCCACTTCATCCTTAAAATCTTAGTTTACATTTTTTTAGTGTTATTATATTTGTATCACAAGCACTTTCCTTAGGTGTATATGTATATCTTCTCTTAGTAGAAACAATTATTTATGGATTTTGAGTTTCAATTTCAAAATGGTGGTTGTTTGAGTGCCTCACACGTTATTGGTGTCGTATGGGATGAGGCGGCGTGCTTCCTCTTCCATGTTACTGCCGGCGGCATAGGGTGGCTCACGTAGATGTCACCAAAGATCGGCAACGGTGGCTGGCAACGCACTTACCTCGATTAGGTCCGTGTCGCAGCGATCATCGTAAGCGCGTCTCAGCTGCTGGAGGTCATCCTGGCGTCGTCTCTTGGTAGTTCTTGATGTCGTTGTGATCGTTATCAGCACGATCATCACGCAACAAAGTACGCCCAGGATGAGAAGATACATACCTGGGTGAGTTACACCCGCTATTCGGTTCGTATTGGTCGAAGTGGATGCAGGGCTTTTCAGCTGCGAAGAAGTTATATCTCTTATTTTCTCCTTGGGCTCTCCAGCATTGGGCGAATCATCAAGAATTGATAATGATTGGTGCTGAATGAAGTTTCCTCGTATCGAGTTTACAGCGAGAATTGGCAATTCGATTTGAGCTTTCTTTTTCTTGTGTTGCTTCTTTAGACTTTTCGGGGTAGCCATTGATTGAAGGTCAAGCATGTCAACAAGTTGAAGACCCCACAAGTCGTCCGGTGCATTACATAACACTTCTTCGGCAGCCATCTCGGAGCGACGCAACCATTCTGCGAGCCACTGTAATCCAGTGCAATTTAAGCGATTGCCATGCAAGTGCATCGCGCGTAATTGGGGTAAATAGTGTAGCAAATCACGCGGAATATGCTCAAGAGCGCAGTCACTCATGTCCAGCTCCTGCAATTCATGCGCTGCAGCCATCGCAGCCGTATCGGTTAACCACTGACTGGCAATGGCTGGACTATGTGCTAAATCCAGGACAATGAGATGTTCGGTTGCAAGTAATGCGAATCCACTTTGCTCTTTGCCCACGGAGATGTTTAAAAATTGCAAGCGCAAAACACGCAGTCTTTGAGGTCCTTCAAATATGCCTGGCGCCAAATGCTTTAAAAGATTATGTGATAGGTCCAATGTTACCAGCGATGTCAACGAGCTGAAAGCTGTATCATCTATCGATTGTATAAGATTGTCCTGTAACAGCAAAACCTCCAGTTGTGGCAAGTCAAGGTCAAGAGGTCGTAGTTCGGCTATATGATTACTCTCCAAGTGGAGCACTTTAAGGTGCTCGGGTAACGAACGAGGCACGTTCTGGAGCGAGTTATTTGTCAAGTATAATATGATGAGCATCTCAAGTCGGCCCAACGCGTCGTCCTCAATTTCCGCCAAGTCGTTTGAGGCGAGATCCAGCAGCTGGAGAAGCGGATAGGAGTCCATATCTCCGCACCGCAACGTACCGATGCTATTGCGCGACAAATGCAGGGCGCGTAGTGAATGCGTTAGTGATGATGGCACTTTACTTGCGCCAATTTCCGGAGCTTCCATTGTCTGGAGACGCGTGCCGGTCGCTAAAAATAGCGCCGCATCCTCACTGAGCGCCGGGTTGGAAGCGATCACGAGCCGCATCAGCGTGGGCAAATCGAGAGCGCCTGGAGCAATGGTCTCCAGCCGGTTATACGACAGGTCCAGATGCTGCAAGGATGTAAGACCTTTGAATGCGTCGTCGGCGAGCGCACGTATTGCATTATGGCTCATGTTCAAATGCTGTAGATTGGAGTAATTGGCGAATAAGTTATTCTGAAGATTGGCCACTTGATTGAAGGACACATCTAAGCATTTCAAAGTGCTACCGAAGAAGTGCAGGTTGCTGAGGCATGTCAAATAGTTGGAGCTCAGGTTGAGCGTGATTACATTACCCGTCACATTATACACGTCGGATAAGTTACTGATATTCTGATGCGATAGGTCAATCGCACTTGAATTTAAGTGGATTTTGATGTCAGTTTTATCTCTCGAGGTTGTGAATTGATCATCGGATTCAGGGGTACTACCCCTTCTTGTTATTGTTGATGATACTTCAGTCGTTTCTGTTGTTGTTGATAATGACGATGTTATTGTACGTTTGATTGCTGCTATTGCTATGCGGTTGGGTGATGTTGATAAAACTGGTGACGGCTGTGAAGTTGTCGATTGCACAATCGGTTCCAGAGTGGTGCAGCACGTCGATGACGTTGTCAACGACGCTGAAGACGATGCTGGTGCAAACCCGACGACGACGACGACAGCGACTAGCGCAAAGTGGGCGATCGATCGCAGCTGGCGTATCGCAATGTGTGACGCTCCTTGCGAGGAAGAGGACGACGACATTATTGTCATTGCTGCGATATCAACAAACTGGACATTTTCTTTCGGTCAACACGCACTCACTACACTTGCCGTCGGTGCATACTTCGCAATGTGTGCGCTTCTTCGCGTTGCGTAGACCACATATCGCGCGCACCGTGGAGGACGACACTCGTGGATCGATTGGTTTTGCACTCGTGAACGGGCGCGGATCGCGAATGCTATCTCGAAGGATCGCTTAGAAGCGGTGCGGACCCGACGGTGGTTCACTGACGACTGGCGGTCTGTTGTTGCCGGCGGCGGCTCGCTGGGTGCTTAGGGTGGCAGGAGTGCTGCGTTGCCGCCACCATCCGCCGCCGCATTCATTTCGTACTCTTGGCTCTTCCGTATTCATCCCTAGCATTGCGCGTGTGTACCAACTATTCCAATTGCGCCTAATATAGCAAATGTTTATACAAGTGCTCGTCTTATCCAAACAATTATAATTATTAACACACCTTGTATATTAAGCGATCCACACATTGCGGAAGATAAATTCCGGAATGCAAATACGGCACCATTTGATGGGGTTGAGTATGTATTCTTCAATGCGTCAGCGCTCTCCTTAGCACAAAACGACTCATCAGATATTTATACACATCCTGCCTCAGACCTGGAAAACGCGAACAGGGGTAATTTTGAATGGCGGGCTACAAAGTCGGAGTGGCACGCTACAGCGCGCAATTGCTAATTGAAAGCACATAAATTGTTATCCGCCCGCTTAAAAAGCAAAGCGGAACCCCCGCGTTCCATGGGCTTGATTACCATCCCCGTGCCGTCAATGTGTAATGTTTCCCTTCGTTGCACCGTTTATTCGGTTATTCCTTTATTATACGCTCACGTATTTCAAATGCAGTGAGGCGGCTCTCGTACGGATTGCGCTCTATAAATGTTTAATTGCATTCCCGATGGGTAAACTGCCAAATTTAAATGTATTCGTACTGTTTGCAAAAACAGATTCAGCATTCATTCGGCAGGTGTTGTTATTTTATGTAATGCTTTTACTAATATTAATTTATGATTAATATTTTCACCCCAGATTTTCTAAATTTTTCTCGGGCTTCGGAAACTTAAGAGAACCTTATTTAATTTTAATAACATAGTTTCCTGGAATATATTCCACCCTCCTGTGAAATTTAATAATAATCGTGGAGAAACTTTATGGCAAATATGATAGAAAACTTTCTTGTTAAAAAACAAATATTCATAACCGTATTATTAACCGTATAATCTTTCAGTTTACACCAGGCACCCATTTTAGATATCATCACATCACCATGATGTAATATCACTTATATAGTCTTAGCGCACAGGAGATTGAAGGGAAAACACATGAACGCAAAATGCCATGGAGCAAATGCATCATGTGCATTCGTGCATTGCCTTGTATTTATTTATTTCGTTTTTGTCCAGCCGCCCGTATAGTCGCCAGATTATTTTCGGTATCGTGTGCGTGCACGTAACGGGGGGTGTTTCCTCATATTTTATCGTCCTTAGACGTGTTTCAAAAACTTGAGAATGGGGGTGCGCCGCCGACGACGTTGCCAATGAAGATATGTATGTAAGATATAATAAATTGCACTTTTTATGCTCTCAATGGGAGTTTGCGAATGGTCACAATGGGCGCACTCTTATTTTTTATTATTACGCGCAATGGGCGTAACAACAACAACAAAAACTTGGCGTACGACATGCCAGCATGCGCTTTTTGGCTTGTGTGCAGGGAGTGCGCGCGTAAAAAAGATGTGAAAAGGGTCAGCATTTACACAATCACTACAATAGCGACAATACTAATGCACTTGGGCTATAAATCATTAGCGTTTTTAGTATTTCGGTTGCGTTACAGCCGCCTCCCATGTTTTTGCTTCCTTCCTCAAACTTCGACAAACTATAATTGAAAGCAGCTCCAAAGTGCGTTAGCGTTACATTTAGCGAACCAACTTTTTGTTTTATAATGTAAAATATTATTTTGACTTATTCTGGTTTGAACTGGGCAATTTGAAGAGAATAGTTAAGATTTATGGAATTCTTGGGAACTAATGAACCAATATAGTTCCTTAAGTGGTTTCTATTGAATCCATGTCTAAATGTATTGTTTGATCAGCAAAAGGATTGTTAATCTTCATCCGGCAATTGCGGTAGTTGGAAAATTGAATTGCAGGAAGAACTGGTGAATACTTTACTTCGGAGAGTGTTTGTGAAATTCCTTAATATCGTAATTGAATTAGACGCAGAAACGCTTTGGTGCATCGCATAAAAACAGGAATCCTACGGCTGGCAATCGTGGCGCAAAGCGAGTGAGCCTTGGAGAAAAACAAGACAGGAATGCTTTTCCTCAGTACTTGGAACTCAATATTACCGAGTAAAATGCAGAAATGCCATCAAATATTATTATTCGACCACGCAGAGAGGCACTTATAGAAGCTTAAGACGAGTACATCTTGGTATTGCAGATAAAATTTAAACTCGCTTGCATTCCATTGCAATCAATTGCAGTGTTTTCCACGAAGCTGCTTTTTCATTCAACATCTGCACAGCATTCCTACTGTATTATGTTTTGTGAAAAATTAATAAGGAGTAAATATTTTCAAAGTTGGTGATGCAGATTGGTGGAGAAGTTATTTGTTCGATTCGATTGGCATGCAGAACGAAGTTGTTATTTGCGCGCATGTTTGCAGTTGATTTTCAATTTTTGATTTCAAGGAAGACTTCGTATCTTTGCTTTCATGTTTGCCCCTGCAGCCCTAATACCTTTTGCTTGCGTTCGCAACGACGCGCACTGTTGGGACTCGCGTGCGCTTCAGCGAAATCCGATTTTTGCGCTCGATAAATCGAAATGAATAAAAGTCAAATATTGCGCGACATTGCGAACGGCAAATTGAAACGAATACAGTATCCTGCGAGCAACAATTGGAAGATCAGTACGCACCATGCGCTTTATACCTTTCACTACATAAAGTAAATAGAAAAGTTTAATACATATATACATATCTATGCCACCCCGGCAAAGCAATACATGAAACGAATGCAAATATGTGCAAAAATTGTCTCGCTTATTGAACTGATTGAAATGCATTTGCCGCAAACAGAAATTTATATATTTCGCAACCTTTCTTCCTGATCTTTTGAAGTGAAATGAGGATTTTTTAAATTTATTTCTACTCGAGAATTCGTTTATTAATTGTCACGTTCTTCTCAGGCTAATTTGCAAGCGTACACAAAGTGTTTCTTCGGTAAAGTATTCTCCAGTTCGTAGTACAAAGAGAAAGAAGAAGAACGATGTTTATCGTACATAATTTGTATGCTCCTGCCCGTCAATTAGCAAGAACCCGCTTTTCCGCTAGCGTGAATTTGTTTGCTTTCCTGATGATACGTCGCGCGCAGAATATCTTCTTATCATACGCAATCATCTTGCACGCCATCATTGCACTTGTGCATCATGTTGTAAAACACTTTTACCTTATGCATTCTCGATATTTGTTGTCGTCTACGCCTTGTATGTTGTTCGTTAACATCTATCAAGTACATTTTACGCTGTGAATTCGTTGAATAGTTAATTGCTTTCCTAATTAATGCTTGCTGTTTCATCCTTAGTTGAACTTATTTCGGTGTGAATTTTTTGCTAACGTGAAATCAAACTATAATAAGTTATTTTGTTGTATGTTTAGGACAAGGGTAGTATTAATTTTTTGTCATGTAGTTTGAACAAATTGAAATCTAAGTGGCTGCGATGTTTGATGCTTTCCTCAAGTAGAACAGGAAGAAGTAATTACACGTCGAAAATTGCGAACAACTTATGAGTGCAATTAGTGCACTAATTGCATTCGTGCTTGAAGGGTGGACGGGTACGTAGGGTGGTTGAGAGCTGGTGTGTTTGGTTGGACAAATGGCATGCGGCGTGGCGCACATGACACCCCGAAACAGGGTGAGCAGGTGTCACTAATATCATTTTAATTAGTTTTCGACGATTTTGATTTCCATTG
>JARJDV010003782.1:0-16179 GCA_030264675.1 Anaulacaspis nigra
TAATTATTATATATATGACTATTGAAAAGGCGCCAACAGAACTCAGGATTTGCGCACTTGGCTTTCAAGTCACAATCAAAGAATTTAGTAAATGAGAAAATTTATAGAATTTTTCAAAAATCTTATAGTTTCAGAGATACTAAATAAAACTCTAGCTCGTATCATTTTCACTAATTTCTTATGTTACGCATAAGAACCAATTCCAGCCCAGCCCTGTTCAACCCTAGCTTGATGCAACTACATAATTGCCTAATATAATAGCTTGTAAGGAGCATATTAACATATCGTCGTTTGGTTCATTGCATTCGTTTCTACACGAATGTAATAAGCCTGTAAGATATCTATTTTCATCACACAATTATTAACTGCTATTAAGCACAGTTTTCTTTACTGGCTGTACCCTTCTGGTATTCACTGTTTGTGCCCATCATTATCAGATGTGCCGTGTTTCTATAAATATACAAATGCAGCCAACTAATAGTTAAATGACTGCTAAAGATTTGTGCAGATCAGGCTTGCCTTAGTACTGCAATTGGTTGTAAGAAGAATCTTATGAAGATGTCGTTTTGCTCACGATATGGGTTTTCATCACATAAAGCATCACACATTGTACTTGTATCCATTATAATGAACGACAAAGTAACTTTTGAAATTGTATTAACTTCTAAATTTATCGACCGATATAAATTATTAAAAAACTGTTATACTGTTACAGTGTCAGAATTCAAAGCACTATCAGATACGTGGATATATCGATCCACGTAATATTAATATTATTGCTTTTTAATTCAAACATGTTACAAGCATTCAAGTTTTTAATTTAAATAAATATTCTGCTGCAATTTAGATCAAATCTCTATTACTTTGCATTATAAGGAAATTTTCCCCTGTGGAAAATTCGTAGCCCCAGGGAAACATTGATAACGACCATTTTAAGTTTTTTATTATTATTTTATTTTCATCAAAACTCAAATACCCTGTTGGGTCGCACTCTGCTCATATTTGTGCATTTTAAATTGGTCAGCAACACTTTCGTGTAAAACTTTTTTAGTTTTAGACAGAAATTTTCCTTAAAAATATAAGTAGATGCAAAACACTTAACAATAAAGTGATTCAACTTCAACATAATGATGAGTTTGATTCTTTGTTTGAAATTTTTTATGTTGCTTTATTATTAGTTAGTTTCAAAGTAAAGTTATCCCTATTATAACGATAAATTATGGTAAATTATTCTAAAAAGCAAGTTACCTGCATTATAACTCACTTTACATATGTGCCCCCCGGCTAAAAACTAACAGCCAGACAGTCCCATAAACACTCGAGAATGTGCCGCCCGTACTTATCAATTAAATACGATGCCCCCGTGCGACCAATTACAAAGCTACGTGTAAATTCGCGCGAATTATGCGATATTTGATGATATCTGAACCTCACTAAAAACTATTTAGCTACCTATCCACTTGCTTAACTCTCCCGTTACAGCTCAAATGCAAAGTGTTCAGATTTAGGTACACAAACTTTTCTTACCGCAAAATTACTTGTCACAAAAAGCACTTACCATAAAACGAAGCAAACAAAAAGTATAAAGGACATAATTTAATCGACTTTTAAACTTTGCACGAATAGTTCTTCAACTACTTACTTTTTTCTTTACTTTCTTAGCTTTTCATTCTTTGTAGATTTCTTTGCATTTCCTCTAGGAAAAAACTCGTTAGCTAGCTAATAAATCCCCCGAAACTTTTTGTCCCCTGCTATAAATTATCTAATCCGGTAGCAATGAAAACAATCTCATCAAGAGGTCGTATCCGTTCCAACAAGAGTTAATTTTTCTTAATTTTTACTCAGGCGCAAAACAAATATTCCTCGATTAACTCGATTAATCGACTGGCCAAAAGTTTCCTCGCTGTTTGTACAACTGCCAGCATTTTTATTGTTGACTCGTACGTGTGGCATAAGCATAAAACAACCCATAGAATCTAATGGCTTTTACGAAATTTAATTCGTTTCACTGAATCGTGTTTAACAGTAATAAATAACAAATAACTTTTTTGTTCGCTTGTGTCGTGTGACAAGGGATTAAAACAATAAGAGTTCAAATCAATTCAGGTACTTACGCGGACGATGAATGGTAACATTTTGAACTTGTTTTGAACACTTGATTGTTGTTATTCTTTAAATATTAATTAATGTAATTCAAAGCACATGAATTCGGGCAGCACTGACGTTATTCAATTGATTCTTGTCTACATTTTCGTGTCATTTAAAGCGAAAACTTGATGAAAATTCAAGTTTTGAGTTTGGAAAACTTTGAGAATGTGCGTAAAGAGCGCAAAGCGGAGCGTCCAGTCGATGCGTGTCCTGGCGTCGCGACGTTCTGCACGAAACTGACGAAAACGGAGCGCAAATTGCTTTGTAAAACGACAGGAACAACAAGCGTGTTCTGGAGTTTACGCATGATCTATAGGGACCGCTCTGGAATACGATTCTCTATCATTATCTGTTTCCCTTCATGATAATAATGAGTAGTATTTACTTTCAAATTATCAGATATTCTTGGAAGTGATAATAATTAGATATTTGCGATGTGAAAAAGGTATAATTACTGCACTTAATTAATAGAGATGTTTATATTTAGAGCTGAATTAAGTAATGATACAAGTTATGGGTATTCTATGATATTTTTCTTTGTTTACTTGAAGTTTATTTTAATTTATTGCTGGTGTAGTACTGCCAGAGCCATCTACATCATTACAATGCAAATGTTTTCTCAAGCATGAGGTATCATCACAGTGTGTGATTCAGAGCATAACCAAATTTGGGCTTTGGTACTGCTTAACTTATTAGTTTGTGTTTATTAGTACGTTAAGCCTACGTGTTAATTACTTAGGGCTAACAAAATGCAGGTAAATTCTCTTATATTATTATAGTTGTGTTGTTTCATGTCACACTTGCTAAAGGACCCAAATACAGACACTGAATGGAATGACATCCTACGAGCCAAAGGAATTATTCCTCCAAGACCCAAGGAAAAGGAAATTACTGAAGATGAAATTGTTGGCATGCTTGAGCAAACAATACATACCAAACAGGAAGGAAGTAATCAAGTTGTATTTTAGTAGTTGTACTATGGCTGAATTATCTATATTCCAGAGCAAATAGATGATATGAACTTGGATGAATTGGATGAGCTTGAAGACTCTGAAGATGAAGAAATATTACTCCAATATAGGCAAAAACGTATTGCTGAATTACAAGCATTAGCATCAAAGGATAAATTTGGTTGGGTACAGGAGATCTCAGCCCAAGACTATGTTCCACAGGTGAACAAGGCTGGTGAAGGTGTTTGGGTGGTGCTTCATTTATATAAACAAGGAATACCATTATGTGCTTTAATCAATCAGTATTTGCAAGAACTAGCAACAAGATTTAAATCTGTTAAGTTTCTAAAGTCAATTGGTCAGACTTGTATACCAAACTATCCTGATAAGAACCTGCCAAGTATTTTTGTTTACTATGAAGGTGATTTGAAGACGCAACTTGTTGGACCACTTGCATTCAGAGGGCCAAACCTCACTCAAGAAGGTAATAAGTGATTTGTTATTAAATACTTCATTACAGTGGCTGATT
Source organism: Anaulacaspis nigra (assembly GCA_030264675.1). Taxonomy (NCBI): domain Eukaryota; kingdom Metazoa; phylum Arthropoda; class Insecta; order Coleoptera; family Staphylinidae; genus Anaulacaspis; species Anaulacaspis nigra. The sequence goes on from JARJDV010003782.1 coordinate 3,628, forward strand.
TCAGAATTTGAGTACATTATTGGTAAAACTGGTGCTATTACAACTGACATCAAAGAGGATCCTAGGCCAAAAATTAAAGATAAAATGTTTCAAGATTTGGAAGATACCAATGATTGGTAACCTATTGACAAATCTTGTTTTTATAATTTATTTAAATATCAAAGTTCTATGAATAAAACAAAATTTTAAAAAAGTTTGTTAGATAACCTGTAGTTATTAGTGGGCATGCAAATGGACTATTGCTAATTAACTGAAATAATAATTTAAAATTGGCTATAGTTTATCAACTATAAAGATTAGGTTAAAACATGATTAGTAGCATTCTAATAAGCATGAAATAACAAAGTTTTGCGTAGAGTAACGTAGTTTTAGTATAATGAAACAATAGTTATGCTTAATTCCAAGTTAACAGGGATTTCAGCTTTAGTAATATTAGTATTATAAAACCTCTAATCTAAACATATTCAAATGTTTCTAGAACTCCAAACTATTGCCAACAATGTTCATAAGTGTACAATCTATTTAAAAAATTGCTATTATATAGGTATTTTTTAAACATTCCATAGAATTTTTGCTGCCACAGAAGAATGTGCGCATAATTTATTATGCTATAAATACGAATTTATAACACCCAAAGTTTCGTCTAACACAAATGTCTCGTGTGTATTTTTAGTTAAAGCCGCTTAAAAATCATACACATGTATGCTTTGTTATTGTTAACAGCAAATTGCATAAATCAACAACAAGATGAAACATAATAATTCATTATCAAGCACGGCACAGTAAACATAAATGATACTTTGGAATTGCCGGTCAAAGTAGATATGTTGTTTGTATTGAGAGTGTACGCAACTCATGTGATTAAGCAAATTCAAATTTATTGCCAATGCTTCTCGATTTAGACGGATCCAATTGTGCTGAGGAAAAATCCAGTATGTTCAAGCTTATTATCCTCGTGCAGCGAAATCTAGATGATAATGATTTTGCAATAAGTATAAACAAACATACAAATGGATATGGCATGCAGATAGATAATACAAATAGTAAGTGCGTAAGAGAGAGTAGGAAAAACGACGCTGAAACTCGCAATCATCGGGGGAATCGCGCCAACAACATGTATCTCGCAGTTAGTAAATAGTGAACGGTGCTCTGGTCAAATGTTCAAGTGCCTTCAATAATACGCCACGTCTCCTGTGCATTAAAAGCGGGAGTGCAATATCAAAATCAAGCGCATATCTATTATAGAACAAGGTTTAGTGCGTATTTAGTCTCGCGTCAAGCGTTCGAAGCTGAGCTAGAATATGGCATCTTTGCAATTTAACCAGGTATTTTTTATTGATATAGCATATTATAAATATTATCATGTACTTACTTGCATATTTTATTAGATATTGCGTGCAGTCCGACCAAGTATTCGGGCGTTTTCCACGAGCCAATGTAACAACTCGACCGGTTACAACTTTGGTAAATACGATAAAAAAAAGAGGTCATTAACGAATGTAATTGGTAAACTTTCATGATATTTCAGCACTCAGTGATACACAGAAGGAGTTTCAAGAAGTAGCCAGGAAATTTGCACGAGATGAAATCCTTCCAATTGCCGCTGAACATGATAAAACAGGCGAATACCCATGGTCGTTGGTGAAAAAAGCCTGGGAATTAGGATTGATAAATACACACATTCCTGAACACTGTGGTATGTTAGATATGAATACTAACAGAATGTGATATAATTAAGCAATTCATTACTTGTTAAGGGGGTCTGGATCAGTCAGTTTTTGATGGATGCTTAATTGCTGAGGAATTTGCTTATGCTTGTTCTGGTGTTGGAACTGCACTTGAAGCTACTGGACTTGGAGTAAGTCAGCAACCTTGTTCAATTTTGAATTAAACATGTCGATAAAACCCTACATTATTATAAGTTAAATTGTAACATAAACGCTTTGATTTTCAGCAAACACCTGTTATTATTGCTGGCACTAAAGAACAGCAGAAGAAATACTTGGGTAGATTAGTTGAGGAACCTTTAGTAGCTGTAAGTTATTTATTTAAATACTGAAAGACTGTTTATTATTAAATATTAATGTAATACAGGCGTATGCAGTAACTGAACCTGTTGCTGGATCGGATGTGAATGGAATTAGAACTCGCGCTGAGAAGAAGGGCGATGAATATATTCTTAATGGACAAAAAATGTGGATCACCGGTGGTGGAATTGCCAACTGGTTAGTTATGTTTGTATATCTATTGGCATAATACGAATAATTTGTTTATTTCTGTAGGTACTTTGTTTTGGCTCGCACTCAGGCTGATCCTAAAGCACCAGCAGCTAAAGCATTCACCGGATTCATCGTTGATCGCGATACTCCCGGTGTGACACCAGGTCGTAAAGAAATCAATATGGGTCAACGCGCATCCGATACGCGGGGAATTACATTTGAAGACGTCCGAGTACCGAAAGAGAATGTGCTTCTCGGTGAAGGCGCTGGTTTTAAAATTGCCATGGGTACTTTCGACAAAACTCGTCCTCCAGTTGCTGCTAGTGCAACCGGTCTTGCACAACGTTGTCTTGATGAGGCGGCTAAATATGCGCTAGAACGTAAAACTTTTGGAACAGCTATTTTCAATCACCAAGCTGTCGCATTCATGTTAGCTGATATGGCGATTGCTGTGGAAACCGCTCGTTTAGCATGGATGAAATCGGCCTGGGAAGTTGATAACGGCAAGAGAAATAGCTATGCAGCGGCGATTGCCAAGTGCTATGCTTCCGATATCGCTAATAAGTGCGCTACTGATGCAGTACAAATCTTTGGTGGAAATGGTTTCAATAGCGATTACCCCGTTGAGAAATTAATGAGGGATGCCAAAATCTTCCAAATTTACGAGGGAACTTCACAAATTCAAAGAATTATCATCTCGCGAAGCATCTATGAGCATTACAAGAACTTGTAATGCGTTGCAATCACGCGCTCTAAATTGTGTCATTTTATTTTCATTAATGTTGTCTATTTTTAATTTCTAGGTGAGTGGACTTGTATGTATTTGATATTTAAAAAGAAAATAAATTTTATAAGTTTGTAATCTTTTAAAAATGGGAGGCAGATATTCCGACGTCAGTTAAATTTTAGCCTTGGGCATTTATAAAGTTTTATATATTAAGTAGAGATAATTGCAGATAATTTAGTAGATATTTATGCTAGTTTCAGTCATGAAGTGTCCGGTTGACATAACCTAAGTTTCGGTGTAGAGCAAATCATTATTCATTTACAATAATATAATTAATTAAAACAAAATGAGTCGTGACCGAGATGAATCTTTTAATTATGAAGCAAGACCAGCAAATTCTCGTAATCCTGTAAGTATAAAATGATTATAATTTACCTCATTAATCACCCAACTTTCAGTATCAATTTTCCCCAGAGGAAATGCGAGTAATTAGAGAGTGCAATAAAGAGTCTTTCTTTCAACGATGTTTGCCAATAGGAAGCCTATTTGGAGTGGGTACTTACCTGGCAGTTAAGACTGGTATTTAAGTAATAAGGCATTTGATATTAATAAACTGGTTCCTTATTTATTCAGGGTACATGCGAGCAAGTCCTAGATTTGGGGCAGCTCCTAAAGTAACTGTTGCTGTCATCATTGGCTATTTTCTTGGGAAATTTTCTTATCAGCAAAAGTGTGCAGAGAAACTAATGCAGCTGCCAAATAGCCAGATTGGTGAGATGCTCAGGCAGAGAAGGAAAGGATTTTTCCAAGAAACGTATATATATATATAAATCTATAAAACTTAGAAGATATTAAGCTAATTGTTCATTTACACAGTTTGGAGCCTGGCATAGGACCTGGTATGGGTCTTACGCCATTTAGTGGGATGAATAATTCTAATACCTATAGTGATGTTGCCCCTTCCTCAGATATTGATACTTCTAGACCCAGTTATGATGGATTGGATGATTCGCACCGTCCTTCAATGGATAGTAAGTAACTAAAAATGAAATTACATTCATATACTTTAATACTTGTTATTTAGATCCAATTTATGAGGAAGAAATGCCACCTCTACAAAAGCAAGCAACTTCCTATGATGAATTGCGGCGTAAAAATCGTGAAGAGTATTCGCAGAAGCGCATTGGAGGATATAAGTATAATATATTCTAAATTAATTATATCTGTTTATAATAACTATTAATATTTTAGGAACACTGTTACACAAACTAATGTGCCGTTGCAAAATCAGAATGAAGAACCAACTATTCCTCGTGTTAGAACAAACATTTATGGCGATCCCATCAGCTAATTTTGTATATTCCTATATAGTAGACTGATAAAATTGAAATACAGCATATAAACATGTAGTTATGATCGTAATATATATTCGTTTATTGGACGACATAAATTTTCTCCAAGTTTTATGATAATCAGCCGTAAAACAATTTGACAGACAATTGATACGTTGATCCCTTGACGTTTGCTACCTAACATGAATTCCAAAATTCTTGCTAAAGCTAATAAAACAAATTTATGATGTGCACGAGGTATCTCTGGTGGTTAATGAAGTGTTGTCCGGCATCTAAACACGGCTATCCTTATAGTAAGTATAGGCACCCAACATCAGCACCGTCTGACGATGGCTATGCATCGAAAACAAATTATTACCGTTATTCAGCTACACGATTCGAAGGAGTTCCTGGAGAGGCAGCAAAATCTAGCGCCGAAAATCACGGGGATACAACAAAACCTAATACCAAAGACCGTGAAGATGTAGGAAAATCTAATACCGTCACCGATGACAGTAAAGAGGAAGCATCCGAAGCAGAGCCAAGTAAAGCAATTGCCCTGGACAAGGACGATTCTGATGGAAAATTGAATAAAGATGTCGACCCAGTATCTGAACCTGTTAAAAGTAAGTCTTACGTAAAACCTTGCCAAAGTGGTTGTTGCTGCAATTCACTACAAGGGGGGGAGTCAACACATGGCAACGAGAGTGGAAAATGTGGTCTTGGTATTGGCTGTGCATATAGACAAGAGGAATTTTCGGTTGAAGTGAATAAAATTTCTTTAGCAAGTGTGCATCCAAAATCTCACACTGATAGATTACAGGGTAAAGAACCAAGGAGTGCGGCACATTGCTTAAAAGCTGCAGCATCTACTCCGGACAATATTCCAAGATGCGCAAGAGACGATTGTGCATACAGAGGTTCGAAAAGTGAAGTAATACCAAAGTCATACCCTGGAAAGACCATTTATTCGCACTTGGCGGAAACTAAAGAATTACGTCAATTTGATTTCGACTCGCATGATTCGGTTGCATTGAAGAAGACTGATCTTAAGTATGTAGGACATGCCCGGCTTCATAGAAGTCCAGCAAACACAAGACATGATCTTCTTTCGGATATAGATACAGAATTACACAACAAACATAGTAAACACGAAATCAATTTACACCAAGATAATGAGGAATTAGGAAATGAAATTCCTTCTCACAAGCAAGAAATTCATGGAACTTTACATACTCAAAAACCGCAAGAAATCCATGAAGCATCGTATCCTTCTCAGAAGAATCAAACAAGTGTTTCGTCTAAATGTAGTATTGAGTATATCAAGGAGTATGGGAAATGTGAACAAGAGAAAAACGCCCAGAAGGATTCTGGTATGAATACTGGCATTCTTATTCAACGAAGAAATGTACAAGAATCTTTGTATATGCAAAGCAAGGAAAACATCATTGAGGGTCAATCACTTGCAATTTCAGAAATACATACTACAAAACTGAATCAAGTTAAGGAAAGTCCAAATCAAAATCAAGGTGTTAAGAATAGTATGACCAAGCGTCCTTCCGGTCCCAATAGGTCTATATCTTATTGTTGTGCGCAGGAATTTAGTAAAAAACCTATACAGCAAAATAGTTATGTGAGACCGCCATGCAGAGATGTTGAAATAGAAGTTAATATGGATTATGGTGTTCCGAAATACGGGGACTATGAAAATGAGAATCCTTCGTACAATACACCGGGAAGGAATAAACGAGTAACTAGTAAGTCAGGATATCAGAATTCAAGTCCTGCAAATATTCCAGAATCATACAGAGCCACTAGACCAATGACAAATATTAATTACACAAATACATATCAACCAAAAACTCCGCAGCGTACTCGTGTTCCTTCCTATAAAGGTCATACGTATTCCTCTCAAGATACTTATATGAGTGACATGCTTTATGATGGAACTGCAGACGATAGTTTTACCATGGACGAAGTAGATACCATTATTAAGAAGGAAATTGTCGCTGTTGATTCTTTATCCCTTCTTAATGGATACGCCAATGAGAATCATTTGCGAAAAAAAGTTGTTCACAATAAACAACCTACGGTAAATCGCCGACAAACGTACCCCAATGATAAACAAATGACTAAGGATATGAAATACCAGAAGAATAGACAAGAACAACGACATGCCAAGAGGCAACAGCAAAATTCAAATAAGAAATGTAAATGTACACATTATCGTGAAATTTCTTCTAAGAAAAGGGATAACTCTAAACCTATGGTGCAATATTGTGATAGTTTCGATGATAATTATGATTATGATACAGGAAATAATAACGATGAAGTAAATTTGGATGAAACTGATTTTGATAGCTTTCCCCGTGAATGTGATATATATTGTACAAAGTGTCGTCTTCCCATTTATACTACGTGTATCCATTGTGCTGGTCAGCAATCTCCATTTAGATGTAAATATACGTCAAAGTATCAACCAAGTAATGTGTGCGATAATCGTAAATTGTTTAGTAAATTTTTTAATCGTCCAACTTGTCAGCAGTTTGCTAGAAGAAAATGTCAACATGTGACATAATTAATAAAATCACAAATGTCCTATTTGATAATAGTTTTTACATTGTCAATATTGTATTAATCAAATTCAAAATTTCAGTTATGTTAATTCATACTTATTTTGCATATTTTTGTAATCATGAATAAACAAGCACCTAAATCAAAGGCAGGTTGCGATGATTGTCGTTTTAGATGTGGGAAGGGACGTGTTTCGCCTGAAGTCGCAGGGAAACTTGAAAGAGCTTATAGGACATTGGTAGATAGCAATTCAAACTCATTAGTTAAGAAGCATCTTACCAAGGAGGTGTTTGAGAAACTTAAAGAGATCACATCACCAATGGGATCAACCCTCTTGGATTGCATTAATTCCGGTACGCACCTTTCATTTAGAATTTGGTACCATATTTAATTTTATGAAATTTTAGCTGTTGCCAATCTTGACTCGTACGTTGGATTATACGCACCAGACGCAGATGCTTATGCGGTGTTTCATGAATTATTCAATCCACTTATCAACGATTATCATAAATTAAAGAATGGAAGACAACCTGATTCATGTTGGGGTGATCCCAGTGCTTTTACCGACATTGATCCTTCCCGGAAGTATGTCATAAGCACGCGTATTCGTATAGGGCGTTCAGTTGCCGGTTATCCCTTTGCGCCGAAAATGTCCGAGGAGGATTATACGGAAGTGGAGGAGAAAATTTGCACGGCCGTGAACAGTATGCAGGGTGAACATCAAGGTACTTACTACCCTTTGAAATTAATAGCACCCTCAGAGCAGCAGCGGTTGATCGATGAACATTACCTCTTCAAGGAGGGTGATAAATTTCTGAAAGCTGCAAATATGACTCGGTTTTGGCCGAATGGCCGAGGGATATTCTACAACACGCAAAAGACATTCATAGTATGGGTCAACGAAGAAGATCACATTCGTATCATTTCAATGCAACGAGGCGGTGATATTTGCGCTGTTTATAAGCGACTTAAAGAAGGTGTGGAACATATGCAAAAGTGCATGGAGTTTGCACGCAGTGACAGATATGGTTTCCTAACCGCATGTCCCACAAATATAGGTAAATATCTTTTGATAAACTATCAAATAGTTAACGTTTCCGCCTTTATTTTTTAGGTACAGCTATTCGAGCATCTGTACTAATCCACCTTCCGCATTTAGCTTCGAATCGCACAAAACTGGAAGAGATTTCAGCTCAGTATAACTTGCAAGTGAGAGGAAGCACCGGCGAACACACTGATTCTCCGGATGGTATTTATGATATTTCGAACATACGAAGGTTTGGATTGACAGAGTTTATGGCGGTTAAGGACATGAGCGATGGCGTTCAGGCGTTGATAAAGCTGGAGGAGCAAAGTTAACATTATTAGCAAACAATTACTATCAACACAACTCATCATTTCCATAAATAAAGCAACAATCAACTTTATCATCTGAGAGAATCTCAGTGTTTTGTTACATAAGATGCTAAATCCCTCGGAAGAAAACAATCCAACGGATTTATAAAACACTTAATAACTTGCATAGTGTATTGCTAGCTAGCGTTAAGCAATGCAGGAAAAGTAGTTTTCATCGTTAATATCTAAGATCCTTGAATGCTAATTGCGTGAACACACATCAGTATTAGTTGCGTCAAATTAGGCATAATTATCACATTGGTAATGTATCAAGATAAATCCAAGTTGTTGGGTTTAACATGCCTTGCGTTGGACGCATTTGCATAACGCGTAACGATGTCAAAGCACGCAAAACGAACGTGAACTTATCGAATAGTTTATTGTTGCTAGCATTCGCACGGAACAAAACGGTTGAGAGTGAAAGACACGATTCATCGTAGACATGTCGAAGGTTTGCGTATAATTAATTACACTACAGACGACGGAGTTTAATGTTTTGTGTTATGAATATTTTATTATACTTTTCCTCATTTGGTCTTCGCAATCATTGAAGTTTGCAGATTTAAGCATTAAATCAACTTTAATTCTTCACTCAGCCAAGATACTGCTCAGTAAAGGTCAAGTGGAACAAAAGACTAATTAATTATTCACACCAAATATGCATTTTTATGCGTCGTGTGCATTATGCAACCTGCAAGTGGAAAAGTTTTTAATTGATGCTATTTGTTTACAAAACATAATTTTAATAATTTATCACATAACTTAAGCGGCGCATGTGCAATCAATATAAAAACAATTGTTTATGTTAATGCGCATTTTTTGCAAAGCGAAATTTTCCATAACTACTTAAGTCATAATATCAACAAACCCAAAGATGACATTTATTCATAGGCCGAGTGGAAAATATAGTATTAAGCAATTGAGCTTTTGGAAGAACAGGTGATACTTGACCTAGACTGAATTGAAATTCTCGAATTCAATATGGATCTGTTGCGAATTGAATTAATAGAGCTCAGCGAATTATTGCGCAAGATTTGCTCATTTTGCGAGTCTTAACGCGCATTCTTTGCTTAATCGTTTGCTAATAACTACTGTGCCAAAGCGGATCAATATGAAAACTTGAACCAAGTGACCTCAACATATTGTTCTGCCGCCCATTGACGTCGTGATTAAAGAAAAAACTACATAATAAAATCGTATTTCGAACACGAGTTTCACATCATCTTACGGAATTGAAACAATCGATAGTCAATCATTACACTCACTGAATTAATTGAATATTATCGAAGTATTAGATTTTCATCTTACGTTAGTGCAGTTAAGTAAACAAGAATGCAATAAACTTAATGAAACGACTTGGGACATTTAAAAATAGCAATATATTGCACTGTTGGTAATAACAATTGGCAAAATTCTCAAACGCAATATTTCTGCATATTTCAAACAAACAATCAACAAAAACGAACAATGACACGTGTCAATCGTTAAATTACCGTTAGTTACACCAGCCAAGTTAAGTCAAGTTAAGTTAAGTGCATATCTTTAATTGATGCAAGATTTTCCACTGGCTAGGTGTAATCATCATGGTATAATAATCCACTTATTTAAAACGTTCAATGTGATCTAAATTGTTTCATTTACACGCATGTCATTGCATTGATAACGTTGTAAAATTTTCCATTCATTAATCCATTAGTTTAATTATCATTTCAACACTCAATATAGGTTAGGCGAGTTCTTTAAGATGTAATAATAATTTTCAATGTGACAAACTAATTTTTTCCTTATTGTGCATTCATTAATATGTGATTAATGCATTATTAAACTACGTGCGACCTTAGAACAAGTTCCTAGCAAGTACAACAATAGTTTGGTTGCTTTACATATTAATTTCTCATGAAATGATTTAAATTCATTGCGCGTTTCGTGGTTTCATGAATGAATGAAACCACGGAGAGGCGAAGTAAAATCAAAAAATGCATTTGCAAAATTGCGCTATTTATGAGCATTTGTTGATTCCCACACAGTGTGTGTTGGCGGAGGACGAATATCCTCAGTGATTACGAAGAGACAAACAGGAGACAGATGTAAAGTTAAAGTTTACGCGGTGCGCATAAACTCGTTTCACATTATTTTCGATTACGAACGTGTAAATGCGAGGACTCGTGAAAAAACAAGAGTGAATTGTATAAGAACGTCCTTGCGCTGTAATTGATGTAAATGCGAGCTCACTTACAATTTAATGTACGAACAGTTAAAGGAAGCACAGGCGCATTGAATTAATGCGTTTTGCTAACATTTATGATACTGAGTTGTGGATTCTCGGGCCGCGAAAAAAATTGGCTAATTAATGATAATTCACGCTGTAATCAGAGGTCGATTGTTTATACCTTATATTAATATTGACGATGACAATGCGCATGTTTTATTTTTTTGATTTGTTGGTTGGAAGACGAGGAACCCAATCAAGGAACCTATCAGAAGGCCATGAGTCGACCCACAGACGTGCCACGATTGTACATTTTATTATGGAGATGAAGACAAAAAACCCAAGATGGAAAAAATAACCACACGGAAAAAGCAGGTAAATTTCAATCTTACTTTCAGGATTTAAAAAACAGTGCGGATGTGACTTTTTCTGCACAAAATTATTTATTTCCTACAGGCGATAGGGAAATTAAGTGATTCACATTTATCAATAGCCATTATTCGCAATGTTTAAACATTACCTGCCATGACAAATAGTATTATAATAGTTTCTATACGCATTCCATACATTATTACATTGAATACATGAACTATGCACGGAGGAATTTGACACTAAACGAAAAAATGTTAATTAAATTGAGATAGTTCCTAGCTACTTAACAGATAAGCAGTGTTGATGTTTAAATAAATAAATGAGGAAGTTTAAACTTTAGAGAGAATGCAATGACGTAAAAGTTTCGAAAATTCACTTCATGGTCAAATGTCCTTCGAGTAAATATTTTTTTTTCAACGTGAGAGTTAATTTGAAATTTAATTATTGCAATCGAGATTTATTTAATTACAATTTAAACAATGCTCAAGCGACGTATGTAACAAAAGCAAAAAGGTAGCAAGGTTAATGCGAAAGAATAACATGAGATTTGTGCAAAATCTCGAATAAAATAAACAATTAGAATGTAATTATCGTCGGCGACAAGTGAATAAACTTTGTAAAGTACCAACCGGCAAAAAACCCTGAACGAGACATAAATAAAATATGAAGTATTTATTTAAAGAACAATACGAGAGGCTCAATTTTAATCCAATTTATTCAAACGGAATGTGAGTAATGCACAATTAATAAGTGGGTGATCATTAATGATTGTCTGTAGTTTTTACGTGTTGAAATCAAGAGTGTTGTTGACGTGCGAAAGAAAAACGACATGATCAACGAGTTAAACACGTTGCGCATTGTTTACATTAAATACGTATGAATAGGGAGCTTTGAAGCACGTGTACGAATCGTTCACTTATTATGCAAATCCGTGCCGACGAAACAAATTAAATTAAATGCCAAATGCAATTATTGTGCATAGATAAAAGCCAGCTGATGGAATGCCATACTAAATACAGAACGTATAATTACGTGCGAGACGCGCAATGCTCTCATAGACAATCCGCAATTAAATTTGCATCAAATTTGCCGCGTTTCAACCAGTTTATAAGGCAATATTAATGCATCGATAAGAAATCATTTCATTACCAATTCGATACAACTAAATACTTGAGTGATGTGCTCATCTTCTAAGTAAATTTGCAGTTTTCATGATAACATCAATATGCAACGATAACATCAACATCAACTTTTAGTGAATATTTATTAGAAAATACATGAAAAATACAGCACGTTGTATGTACGTACTACTTTGGTATACAGAACACCATTCACTTTTTCAAATTTTGAAAATCGGTTGATTACAACTGAAATATGAAAGATTTGACGAAAATGTGACTCAAAAAGGCAAAATTTGTCTATGTTTTCATTTTCAACAGTCCTCAGTGGCCGATACTGTCGTATATCACTAGAATAATTATAATTTTTCATGTTCGGTTTCTTATATGTTCAACTTTGGAGTGAAATAGTTACTAAACTAACTGTCCTATTGAAATATAATTTTCATATTATTAAACCTAATACTTTATTGTTAAACGGAATAAATACTGTGACCCAGAGCTTAGAAGAGGTTGCGGGCTATCGCAAATAGTACTGTGGCTCATTAGTGACCATCATACATCCTGAATTGCAGGTCCGGTAATCTTGAATTAGATTATGGTTCAG
>JARJDV010003786.1:0-12985 GCA_030264675.1 Anaulacaspis nigra
AACTCACAACCCCGGCATTGCTCACCACATACTGTCTTATAAGTACCGTGCGCTAACCAATTGCGCCACTAGAGCACGTGAACGTCTATTGTTTATAACGAAAAATTCGCGCATTTCGCCTATAAAGATTGAATCATAAACAATGGAGGTGTAAAGTCCGAGGTAAACGAATGCATTCTATCTAGCGTATTCTATGAATGCATTAAAATCGAATAAAATATTTAAACATCGAAAATAATAATATTTTGGAATGTTTCATTTAACAGTGCATTAAGGAAGTATTAAATTTTATGAATATGAAAGTATAATTCTATTCGGATGGATAGTTTAGCCGGAATTAAAATTCAAAGTCGCACAGTCGAATAATTCGTGTAAATGTCATATTATATTTTCGACAAGAAATAACGTGAAAAATTTTTGATTTTTGGTAGAAATAACATTTTCAAATTAAGTCATAAAACTGTAGAATTACGTAAATGAGATATTAACATGGAAAAATAATTTCCTCATCCCCTTCAAAGTTATTGCTGTTTAAAGTTGAAATTTTGAGTTTCACAACCTCCTTAAATTTTTTTTATCCGTTTTTTTTTCAATAATTTTCATTATAATTGAATGAATTTGTTTAATACTTAGTTCTTTTTGTCATGTAAAAATCAACAATGTAAACATAATTCCAGTTCGATAAGTCAACAACATCCAAAAATGTTGTACCACTTCAAAACCCATATTTACCAACTAGTTGATGTTTATTTAAAGGAAAAATAAATAAAACACGAGTAATACATAATAATTTATTAATTTTATTCAATAGTTTCGTTTTGGTTTGGTTTATCTTCATCTCATTCCTATTCGAGTTTTGCACCTCGTAATAATACACATCGTACATTTGTTTTAGATTCCGTAAATTGTACAATTTGTGAATGCTAAATAATAATCAAACTATACATACATATAGGTGTATAATATGTACATGCATACACAGTTAGTTTTGAAATGTAGTGAACAAATAATCAATGATTATTACACATAACAATATGTTATAAGCAAATCGTGTACATGTCGTGTATTTGTTCGTATGCAGTGTGTGTAGCACCCGCATAGTAAAGTAATTTTCCATTACACAGTAATGATAAGCATAGCAATAATACTCGAAAAACATAACACTTACTGATAGAGACAGCACACAATTAGGTAATAAATATTATGTGTGTATTAGTGTGTGTGTGTGTTTTTTATTTGTGCCACTTTTGCTTAACTGTTGCGTTTCGCGCAAAACTAACATTAATTACGCTCGCTTCGTGTCCGAAAGGGAAGAATAATTAGCGCGTAATAACAGAGACGAGGGGTTGGAATTGATGTGCTAACAATTACAATGTTTATCACGCTCTCGCACGTAATAACACGGCAAACAGTTGTTAATAATCGTTCAATGAATGTAAAACGCCTGTGATGTTAAAACAACGCTCCTGTAAATAATGATGATAAATGAATAAAATAAAAACCATCGTACGTTTAAGTGGTTCAAATGAATTTTAATTACGTTTCCATGGGTATGGTTTACATAATAATTGTTTACATTAACTTTCTATTCATAGACATATTTTTAACATCACAGTAGTTATACACAAATATTATACTTCGATTTTTGCATTTGTAGTTTAATTAGCAGAATCATTTCTTCTTTCAGTATGCAGCACAGTATAAACAATTATCTTTGGTTTAATAAGAATTCTTAACATAACCTCTCTCTCTCTCTCGTTCTCTCTACTCTGCGGAAATGGAAATGTCATTACATAACCCTACTTTTGTAATTTTTTGTGTGATTAAGTTGCGTTTACATCAGAGCAACATTCGGTTGATAGCAAATGTAGCAAGCGAATGCGACATATGTGGCTTTGTTGCTCTGATGAAAATGCTACTTCATATTTAAAAAAAACGTAAATGATTAACAAATAAACAGCCAATTAACATAAATAATGCATGCGACATTTTTCTAGGAATAAACGTGCTAACATAAAAGAAAACATTCCACTTGTCGCATTTGGATTATTTTGATTTGCTTGAGATGTAAAGAAAGAATTCACTGATTAATAATAATACTCAACGTAATATCTTAGAGCAACTCTATAAAGTTATAAAAAGTTTATCATCTTAATTACACGCATATGTTAATATCGTTTTGCAGTAGTTTCGTAACAAAAATAATCCTATACATCTAGGTAAATCTTAGAAGTTAAAATAGTAAATTGTGTTAATTTACTTTGACAATTATTTTCAGTACATCTGACAATTTTCAATAATTACAACAAAATTACATAAAAGACTTGCCTGGAAGTCATTCTTAACATTGCAATCATTACACAATTAGTTCAATAATTGGTGTTTGAGTGGAGAACGAAACAGAAAAACATACACATAAAGTTGCTCTTTTACTTAAGTCATAGTTTAAGTCGGTAAGAAAAATCGTTCATTACATGTAGTAGTGCTCCAACGTTTACAACATTTTTGTCATCGTCGTTTATTGTCTACACATTTAAGTCGAAGAAACAAATAGAGCGATCTATTAGCTAATTAGTAATAAATAGATAGAGATTTTTTCTATAATAAGTATAAACATTTGTAAATTTTAATCATTGTGGTACCCTATTTTACGAATTCATTTAAATGTGTTTAGCATGTACAGGATGAGTCAAAACAATTTGCCAACTTTTGAAGATGGATTTAAGTAAAGTTACTTAAGATAGAAGAAGTAATTTACTTATTCTCAATTGACAATTATAGAAGTTTTATAGAGGGTGGTGCAAAAACTAATATTGACTTAAAAGTGGACACTACGTATTTCAAAACCACCTTAGATAAAACATCAATAATTGTTAGTTTAAAACTGTAAACAATTTTCGAATATTTTTCTTTAAATTCTCCTTCAAAAGTTGGCATAAAGTTTTGCGCACCCTTGCATTAATAAAACATTTTAACAGGAAAGCAACACAGAACCAAGTATGAACATAACCAACAAAGTTTACCCTTCATTCTTTCTTTCTTGCGCCTTATTTTTCTTCAATAAAATTAATTCAAATATTTTTGTCGATCTTTTTGCAAATCTTTAGTTTAGTTTATAGTCAAAGCGATATGTACGTTTATGTTTGAATGTGTTTGTCATATTTATGATGTTGTTACTCTTCGATGTTACTGCAAATTCTAAACAATTTTTTTTCTTATATTCACCAAAATAGTTTCCATTATATCCAAAAATGTATTTAAATATTTTAATTATTCGTTAATTAATTTGTTGTATTCTTCTTTTCTTCATACATTTTATGCTAGTATGTATTAAAAATCGTATTTTTGTATTTGTTGTAATTCAATTAAATCTTTATACGTAGTGTTTGTAATTAGTTACTGAATTTCTCTGCTGTGCACTATCAAATTGTTATTATTTTCTCCTCCATGTTAATATTTATAGTCATTTCACTAAGTTATAATTCACTTTACATTTTTAATTATTTATATTCATCTGGTCACTAAGATTAGTCGTATTTTGATCGCGCATTTCACTACCTACAAATTTCTCGTTATTTTTGGCTCTAGTTCATCATTTTCTCATACCAGATGCAATGTTGGTTTTTTTTTGGCTAAATTATCAATCTAATTTTGTGACATGCTAGATACTCAATCTATTTATATTTGCAATGTATTTTGTACAATGTTTAAACAATTTTCACTTTTCCATCGTTTTACCACGTTCCGAAGAAATTATTATTTTTGTTTGGGTCACAGTGTTGCCATTTAAGAGGTTATGTATTGTTGTTTTGGTAAAAAAATTAGGTTATAAATATGGTTCAATTTTAATTTTTAACACATTTTTCACACATCTTGCGGTCATGATAATTTCTAACCTAATTTTTCAAAAGATTTTGTTATTACATTAATTTATTTTGCAATTGAACGCAGGATTTACTTAAAATCGCATTCAAAAAGAAATTATGAAGATTTTAAGAAAATGTCAGCTTTGGTAACTTTTCTACGAATTTTTATTTTATTTCTTTTATGAATCGTGTAATATTATTTCGATGCAACTGTACATAACCTCGCAACAACACCACGTATAATACGGATAGCTAATATGTATTTACATAAAATATGAATATTTGTGAGGCCATTTGCAATTTAGGCCAAAAATGCTATTTGGTTCTAGAATAATACATTTCTATTTCAAAGCATGCTAAGCTGCTGATGACGGGACGGAAAATTCAGAAAATAACATCAAACATTTTTCTCATACCAAGTGACTTAAGTCGCGAATGAAATGAGTGTACTTATTGAATGAAGATTTCTTTCTCTGTCTATGTAATTAGTATACAAGTAAGTTTTTATATACACTTATTTTCATATATCGTACAATTCGACTTTAATTTATTTATTTATAAAATGGAAACGCAAATACTTTACACATATTTGCACGTAAGAGATTATGTAATGTGTAATGTTTTTTCTTGCATTTTATTTTTGGTACTTCCCTACTACTCCTTTCTCGTCCTCGCTATCATTTATGAAAAGTTATTTTAATTTAATACATATACAGTTATACGATTTTTTATATATGTACACATAAGGAACATTTTTTATTTGTTAGTACATTATTTCATGAATAATCTTGGGTTCGTGTGTATTCTTTATACTTATGAGGAGATAAGCGTGGAATGTCGTTTTCTGATAAATTGTTTGGACAATAGCGACATTGAACAATTAGTATTGTTTATAGTTCAGACGTATATTCACAAGAACCGTTATTGCGTTGGTAGCGGCAGCCATTTTGCGCATGCGCATTGATCAACCCGCACATCAGAGACGCCAAGCGTACGAATGTTGTATCAAGTAGAAATTAATCCAATTTCCGGTTTTTCAATTACGAGCTCGTGATTTAATGCAATTAAAGTGCATACTAAGGTTTTTATTGGTCTCCCTCTGTTCTATTAAATTTTCGTACGCAATCAGTGACCTCGCGAGCAAGATTGGAGGCCTGGCTTCCTCCCTTGATGCTGCTGCCGCTGCTGCACTTGCAGACTAGCACGTACCGCACACGTGAAGCATGCTGCGCTTCCGCTTGTGTCTTGCTGACGTATTGCGCGTATCGATTTTTCTGGTCGTCGTGTTATGCGCTTTTGATTTTCCCCGGCGCTCGCTCGTAAATTGTTCCCAACACCCCGAGTATATCATGCATACATAAGATTTACATACATAGTGTATACTTAGCGTGAATTCAAACAGGTCACACATTGCTTATTTCGACAAGTAATCGAAATCGAACCCTGTGAACAAATCCATGTTTTTGGTTATGTTGTGATTCGCAGTTAGACCGCCTAGCGCCAATTGTTGCTGCTGCTGCTGCTCCTGGTGCGCTGCCTGTGCGCCGACGGCGGCTGACTGGACAGATGTCGGCTGCCTCCATTGTGTTGGAGGCATTGGTCGTTGTTATTCACCCGTTGCCGTCACTGTCGACCAATTCCACGGGTTAGCGTAGCTTTTTTGGCTGTGCGGAGAAGAGAACAAGTTTTTACTATGATTTTAAGTTTGTAGGAGAAAAGTAAACTTACTTGCCAAACAGAGGATGCCAAAGGTGTTTATGTGCTTCGTGCATGTCGTCAATGGTTGTCGTACTGCCCACTTCCGGCATTTCATCATATTTCATCATGCGTGTGGCACTTTTTGGATCAACAAGATGCTGTCGCTGACGTGTTTTCAGCTTTCCGGAAAGATGCTGTGGACCACCCGACAAGTCAATTGGTCCTTGTGGTAATATCCTATTGCGTTTTTCAAGTTGGGCCTGTTGCTGCTGTAGCAATTGCTGACGTTGTTTGTGTTGCTGCTGTCGGTGGTGTTCTTGCAACTGTTGTTGATAATGCCTGTATTGCTCCAACTGTTGCTGATGTTGCTGTATGGGGTTGGGTGTATTAACTGCGTTAAATTGCATTTGGGGTTGCACCAAGTTTGCGAAAGGTTTACAAGCAACTTTCGGCTTCTGATACAACTCCTGATGTTGCTTTAGATATTCCTCTTGTTGTTGTTTCATATACTCTTCCTGTTGCTGCTTTAGATATTCTTCTTGCTGCTTGAAAAGCTCCTTGCGTTGTTGCTGTTGTTGTTTCTGTTGTCGCTGCTGCATTTGTTGCTGTCGCTGCTGAAGAAACTCTTGTTGTTGTTTTTGTCGCTGCAGCACTAAATGTTGTTGTTGCTGCTGCTGTTGTTGGAGCAGTTTTTCATTATCGTAATTCCGCTGGAGGTTTTGTTGCTGGTGATATGTGTTGCTCGGTTGTTTGTTTGAAGTGTAATTGCTGGGTGTTTTACTCCGATTCTGGTATCGAGGTGTTGCTGGGGGTGTTGTTGTTGGAGCTGGCGAAAACTGCGGTTGCAGAGGTGACGGCAAACTGGGTTGCGAGAACTGATGTTGATATGGATTCGTCAAGTTGGGTATAGTTGGTATGTTGGGTAACGAATTGTTCTTCGAAAGCAATTTCGCTGCTGAATTATTGATGAGATCAAGCTGGTTCTTGGCGCGCATCGCTTCTTGCCACATTGACAGCTCTAATGGATTGTAGTTGAGGGGCGATTGCGGCAGCGGAAATGTGGGCGGAGGCGGCGGTCTCATCAAGTGCGACATATCCGGCGGATGATATCCGGGCAACATTGTGCTAAGGAACTTTAAGAATTCTGGATTCTTCATTGCTTCCAGCTGATTCAAGTAGGGTAACCACATCATCTGTGAAAATGCTGCAGTCGTTGCTGCATCGATATCATTTGATAGTTCAGAGATTTTGGATTTCTTCACTTGTTCTTTTTCTTTTATTGGTTCCTGTTCTCTAACGTGTTCAGTGGGTGATTTCACTTTCGGAGGACTCAGAATTTTTCGAGGTTCTGGTATAGTTAGTGTAGGTTTTCTTTCAATCGGTTTTTCGACTTCGTTATCATTCTCTTTAATATTTACATGGTGCTCTTTCTCTTTTTCAACAACCGGTAAAGATTGACTTTGTTTCTCAACGATTAATTTCAACTGGGTCAAAGTGATTACAAGAATATCCGGGTCCTGAAGGAGATGAGGATAAGCGAGTGCCTCAGGTAAGCGTAATTCTGGTCGTTGTTTCAGCAATTTGGGAATTTCTTTTCCGGGATTTTGTAGTATTTGACTTAGTCGATCTTTTGGTATCAACATGGGGTCTGGTATATTAAGGGCCGTATTCGTCAATACCTGATTTAGCTGTACCACTGGATCCATCTCGTCCTCATCTTGCGTTAGCAACTCCAGAAGACGTGGTGTGTCGATGGAACTTCTATTATCCTGACTATCACTATCACCTTGAATTATGGGTTGCAACGTTTTGTTATCTTTGGTTTGCTCGTTGACGAGAAGTTTCTTTAGTGTTAGATCTTCGAGTTTAATTTTCTTCGATGGTGGTTCTTCCTGTGAGCAGGTCACTTTAGGACTATCCGATTCTCGGTTTTTCCCCAGATTTAGTGGTTCCCTTTCTGTCATTATCTGTTCCTTGTTGGGTGACAGTAATGACTCCAAGTAGTTGTTTGGTTTATTGTTTTTATTGGCACTATTTAGATCTGGAGATGGTGGAACTGCTGGAATTCCACTAGGTTGTGGTGACTGAATTGTCTCAGAATTTTGGGATGGTGGTCGCTTTATAAGCGGTGATCTCGCACATTTTCGTATGCTAAGATCGGTTGGCATGATATCTTCATACTGATCACAGGCTTTTGTCGTTTGATGAGTTTGAACTCTCAAATCAGTTGGAGCATCTTCAACTTCTTCTTGATCTTCGGGTTCAGTGGTTTCTTCGTGTTTCATAGATGTTTTCGAATCATCAGTTTTTATCGATATGTCAGGTTCTTCTTTTGGTTCTGTATTTTCAATTAAAATCTTTGGATTTTGGACATCTTCTGGAGTATCTTTAAGTTCTTCTTCAGTGGGCTTTTCACTAACCTCTGTTTCTTCTGAATTTGGAGATTCCTCAGATATTGCACTTTCTTCCAGTTTCTCTGGTATGTCGGATTCTTGGAAATCATCAGACTCTTCATACTTTAACGATGCAGCAGATGCCACACTTTCTTCACAGTCCATATGTTGTTCCGAAGGTATTTCTACAATTTCTCGATCTTCCACATTCTTTATTTCCGCCTTTATGCTTGTTTTAGTCAAGGAATATTCTTCCACTGTGCTAGAATCACTCGAATGCACTTCTATAACTTCTTTAGCATCATCAATAATCTCCTTGATATCATCCTCATCGTCCTCGTCCTCAGTCACCAGGCTATCAGCTTCACAATCATGATGAGGATTCAGATACGCAAGATCAATTATTGTACGTGTTTCGTATTTGTCGTTGGCAATTTCTATGATTTCCTCAATTGTATCTACAATTGGTAGGTTGTCCATATTTTGTTTGGATTCGTCTGATCTATCTCGAATCATCTCGATATCTGTCTGCATCGCGTCTGGACTTTGCAGGGATTGCTCAAGACGACTGAGGATGTCATCCATTGCTAGGTTATTGTCGTCCTCTTCGTTATAGTCGCACTCGCAATCGTCCTTTACGCTCGCTTTGGCACTGACGCTCGTATCCACAGGTGTACTGCACGACTCGATGAACAACTCGAGCTCATCGTCCTCGCTGCTCCTCGCGTTCGACGAATGTCTCCATCGTTCAGCCTCAATTTGCTGATTGAATTCGAGTTCGGCGACCGCGAGCAAATTATCCAATGGCGATATATTGCTTTGGGCTTCCTCCGGCGCACTGACACTCGCCTCGTCGGCGGCGGCGGCGGTAGTCACACTCGCACTGCACTCCCGATTGTTTACATCCGGTTCGGACACGTTGTGCTGCTGCTGCTCTTGCTGATCTTGCAGGGTGTCCAGTGGTGGGATACCGGATGCGTGGGACACGATCAGTTCGTCGTCGGTGAACAGCGGGTCCTCCTCGTTCGAATCGACAATCTCCGGCTGCAGATCGCTTTCGTCCACTTGCACGCCGAATGTTTTTGTTTTCCGCTTTAGCTTGTTGCTATGGCTGCGATGCTTATTGGTGCGCTTCTTGTGGTGGTTGCGCACGTACGTGGAGGCCACTGCGGCGTCATCCTTCTGGAGAACGGGCGCCAGCGTCTCCGTGCGTGGAATGGCCCGCCATCCCTGCGCGGTTTTTGTAAGCAGAATTCGATTCCGCTTGTCGTAATCCTCGCATTTAACTTCCACGATGTGGGTGTCTTCCTGCCGGACCCACACAAAGATTGGGTTCACGCGCGGCGAGGATGCTGCCAGTGGCAACGGCGACGGCGCCGGCGATTCGCTGTGCACCGACGGCGATGACGACGCAGTGTGGACGTAGTCGGCGGTTGTTGTGGCGGCGGCAATTGCGGAGGCGTAGTTGTTGTTGTTGTTGTGGAGGCGCTTCGACGAGCTCGACCGTTTACGACGTGCCCGATCCCGATCGCGATCACGTCTCCTGCCTGATTTACGATGTCGCTCCGTTTTCCGGGACGCTCCCGGGGCGGCGTCGTCCCTACCACGTGACCGCGGCGTATCGATCACCATCCCCGCCGCCGCTGCCGCCGATGCCGCTGCTGCCGTCGCCGTTGTTATCGTCGTCGCTGGTTGCCGCGTTCTCCGCGAGCGCTGCTCTCCCATAACCTCACCGGAGCACTGGGTCGAACTGCAGGGGGCGCGCAGCTTCACCTGCAGGTCTTCCTCACAGTCACTATCGTTGTTGTTGCCGCCCAAGGGCACCGCTACGCAGCAGCCGCCCCCGCCATCGGCACAATCCGAATTGCTGCCACCACCGCCAGCGCTGTAATCACTGCTCGCACTCGTCGACCGTGTGCTGCCCTTCCGCAGCGCCGAGATCGGAATAAGATCGGGCACGGGGGGCAGCGCTGCACTCATATCTATGAACCGTCGCACTTGGCAGGCGCGCACCCAACACGCACCTCACCACCCACAACAACAACAACAACAACACTGACGTCGTCGTCGTCGTAGACGCGCCCGATGATCACAGAGCGCTGGTGCTCTTTGCGCATCTCGTTCGCCATCCACAGTTTTTCACGCACTCGTATCCTGTGGCAAACAGTCTGCACATGATGCGTACATCTTGCGCGCACCAAAAACGTATTCGATTGCAATCGTCCTTATTGCGCTGCACGGCGCCCGCACCAAGAAGCCGCTAATGTTTTCTCGCGCAGCACCGCGCACTCACGCGAGAGCGAACCACTCACTTGGTGTGTCGTCGTCGTCGAGCTGGCAAAGCAAAAGCGCGTTGAATATGAGCGGACGAACAAACTCGACTTACTACATGCATCGAGTCAACGTACTCGCGTACTCGCGTTCAATGCTGCCGCTGTGCGGTGTGTCCTGTACGAAGTCGCGCACTGCCACCGCTACACCGACGTCTTGCCTTGCCCGTGTACGTACGCGTCCGCGGTCCAACACACATCGACGTGCATGTGCTACGATTATGACGGCGGCGATCGCGGACGAACGCGGCCGAATCTCGCCGCGGAAAACCACCTGAATCAACCCCCTATTCGCTCACGGAGATTTTCATCCCCTCGATGCACACGACATCTACCAATTGTATATCGGCAGCGGCAGCGGGGAAACTCCGTGCTTTACCTTTTGCAGTATGAACGCGTTTAAACTTTTAACAAGGAAAGCGCGACACGCTTGTTGACTTCGCAATACATGAATGCCGGCGTGCAAACAACCTTGACACTGCGAGGTTAATTGACCATTACATGTGGCCACTTACAATATGTAAACCGTGCATGGGAATGACTGGAAGCAGTAGACCAAAGTGAAGAAGAAGTATTTCAGACAGAGATTACGTAACAAAGCGATTTTTGGCAAAGAAGAAACTGCTGACACAGTTAATAAAGTTAGCCAAACAAAAAACAGGTGAATCTGCGCATTGTACATGGGGTGCATTTCCCTAACAAGATCACGAACAAGTGCAAGTAAGGAAATGAATAGGGAGAGTTGGCACCCTTAATTTGACGAGTGCATGAGTATGCCACCCACCCCAGTTCGCAATTGTGGAGCCACTAGGGTGCACTTACAATTCGTTCTCTCGGCTGAACCACAAAGTGATCGAGAGCGTGAAAGCGATAATTGACATATTGATTCCATGTGATGTGGAACGGAAAAAAATGCACCCCTCGTTTACGAAACAACCCCCTTTAATGCAAAGAGAATTACTAATGAGTCTGTAAATTCCAGTATTTCTGCGTGTGTCTTCATTCTAAGCGATCATCGATTAGTGAGCGACTTTGAAGGTAATAACAACGCGGCGTTCTTTCATTCGTGGATTATTTCACATTCTATTGATTTTATCGTCGAGTACCCATCGTATTCGGAACCGTTATAATATAAAGCTATGCTTATTAGAGAAATTGTTCGATAATCTTGATTATATCTACATTTATTGTAATGATGACGAATGCATTTGCTTCAGTTGCGCAAACTTTTGAAATTCCATTCTCTACTTCCTGCTTTTTTAATAATCTCAAAATTATTGAAAACCGCCGCATCATACGTGTTTTCCAGAAACACACGTTTCATAATGATCATAATAACTACAAAACGGTTTATTGTAATTAAACATTTCAGAAAGATTTTGTTTATTTATTATTAGTGGTTGATAATTTAATCAATTTTCTTGACTAAATATTCTATAACATGAATTTAACAATTTTCCCTTATCTACAACTCACATTACTGGGTTCTGAATAATCCTAACCTCAAAATTTACACAATAAATGACAATAACTTTAATTATGTTGGTTATATTGAAATTTATTCTTGGTATTTGTGATTAAATCTCCTAACTTGATATAATAAGCTCCTTGAAGTTGTTTAGCAAACTGTCTGTGCACACATTTCCTATTTTTCAATGTCTGGTTGGGAAGAATCTGCAGTACAATTGAACAATATTATTGCTCCTGCGCGTGTACGTATTGTGGATGATAGTAATTGATCGGGGACCTGTTGTTGTTCCCTTTGAGCACGTTGCATGCGTCCTTCATGCATCGCTTCTCCCCTTTTAGTAAGCCACTCGTTTATAATTAGCCCATAATGAATGATGCCTTCGCTTCCAGGCATTTCATAAATATGTATTAAATTTATATCATAATTGCATAATTTATAATGACAACTTTTCAACCTTTAAATTACATTGCATTTACGTAATTACGTGCTTAATAAAAACACCATAATAAATGATTTTTAAAACTTTAGCAAGATCTTTCTATTTTGAACGTGCTGCACATTAAATCAAAAATACTTGATTTATGCCGAAAATACAAATATAAAACAAGTTTCACTTGCGTTGCGACCTTTCCTTTCCACAAATAAACGGGTTGTTGTAAGTAAAAATGTTTACTTTACTGCCACGCTATTTTGAAATTTTCGTAAGAAAAATGTGCAAATTATGATTGTATTTTACGACACCCAACAAGGTGCGATAGTCGATGTATTAAGCATGTAATAATCAATTGTCTTACAATTATACATTTAAATATTTCATACAAGCAAAATACAAGTAATATAGTAGATTTATTTTTGTTATTTTACTATCAAAATACAAGATTTAATACTAGTGTACCCATCAAAGTCCAGCTTTGCCCGAGTAAATTGTCTACTTTTCGGGTGGTCTCCCGTCAAAAGTGATTCTAATATGTCACGAACATTTATTTTTCCACTCAAACAACACATTTCTTTAGATTCATTTTATTCACATTCAAAAATCATCTTATCGAGGGTTAGGCATGGATCCTGTTCGCAATTAATTGATTTATTGTAATTAAATCCAGAGAATTCATGCGAAAGAAGTGCCTTGGCTTGCTCGTGTTATTCACTTTCTCTTTATTCTTTTTGTCGCTCCCAATTGATTTTTCCGTTTTGGCAGTTTTGATTTTATTACTAACTTTAAAAAAC
>JARJDV010003787.1:0-16983 GCA_030264675.1 Anaulacaspis nigra
CAATACAATGAGTAGGTTGCTAGCCTTGCTCAAGGTGAAGAAGAACTTCATTTTTCGTCAACCAAAGATGTTGGTATGATTGCCGGAGCGAGTAGTGAACTGATCTTATTTCTGCAACCAGCTAAATTCAAGTGTATGCTGGCTCGACCGGGGTTCGGACCCGGATCGCCCAGGTTGGTGACCAGCGTCGTTACCACTGCGGTACTCCGTTCTGGGAACAATTCCCGGTTATTATGTATAATCTGTATACTCAAACTGTAGAAAACAAGTTTTAATTAGAGGATGCTGAGCATAACGAAAGTAACAATAATTAGAGTTGAGAAGTTGCCAAGTTAAGTCGGGTAAATGCCGGAATGAAATCAAAGTTGAAATACTTCGTAACACAACTTTGCTTCATTGCTTTCCTGATTTGTAATGAGGACTTTGGTTTATGCCATTACATGTGCGCATCGAAAGCCATTGCCAATGCCAAACAAACCTTGATCTCGTAGAGTAATCAATTGAAATCTTTGGCTTGAACGTGTTTGCCTCGTTCGTCGGAGGAAACAAACTGTCGCAAGTTGAGCTCTTTAAAGCCAGCTGCATAGTAACAGATGCTTTTTTAAATCTCACCTAGCAACGCTGTAGTAGTTGAAGCGAAACTTTCGGAACTTGATACGGAGCAGAATTAATCCAACAGTTTACCGCTTCAAGAGTTTTCAACAACTCATACGTGGGACTCACATCCACGGCGCGCACTGCTACATGAATAATCGCTAAAGAACATCAATGAGCACTCATGTCGCGGCTCATGCACTTGTTCCGCGTGTGTAGTGTTGCATAAAGTTCCCTGACGCACAAAGTGACGAAGGCGAAAAGAAGAAAAAGAGCATGAGAATTAAGGGACTGAATATATATTGAGTGGGGAATTACGCACGTTATGCAAGGTTACGAAAAGGACGAACGCAGGACGAAAAGGAGGTGGAATGAATGAAAATAGACGCTTTCCGTACGCGAATCCTTTTCAAACGACGGGATACGAGTGTTTTCGTCGTCGTCGAGTTAATCTTCGCACATCTGCTCGTCACACAGATGGACAGTTCGTTGTCCGCACGCAAATGAATTTCATCCCTTTTTTGTTGTTCATGGATTTAATTTCATATCCTTATACGTCCTTGAACTTTTCTGAAACGATGGATCCATGACAGCAATTGTCATTACTTTAATAATTAATTCAAGTCCTTTATCGCTCCTTTATCGTGGCAAATCAACGTATCGCCTGATTTATTCTTAATTTTACATTTAAGGATTATGACGCAGATGCTCTGAAATTCTATGCTAATTAATGAATAAATAAATTTTCAATTTACTGCAAGTTTTAAGTGAGTTTAAATTACCGTACGTAATGTTTTTCTTAATGTCCTTCGTGCGCAAGGGTTATGAAATGAAGGGGGTGTAATGGACAAGTGTGTGAGCATGACGGCAAAAATTAGTGACGTTGATTAATGTCTTGTACAAGCAATTTCGGCGCCCAGTTGGCTGCAGTAATACACTTACTTTGATGCATGACCGCCTCCTGCGCCTAGGGGCGGCAATACATAAATTCCAATATCGCAGAATGAAAATTGGAATAGTAATTTTTAAGCAACTAAATTGAGCGTTAATGCTTTTATCGTGAAATCAGGAAAACCGGAAAATAGGAAAAACGGAAAACCGGGAAACCGGAAAATATTGCTGACGTTCATCAATGTAGTCTATTGATTACATTCCATTAAATGCTCTGTTGGTTTCCCTCATTACTCATAATTCATCCGCATAGCTTTAGGGAAGAATTTTTGCAATTTTGATGAACTTTATGGTTCATTAAATAACGCTCAATAATTTTTAGGTTAGCCTATATGCCATTTGGGGTTTAAATTCATAAGTTAATTGTCGAATGTGAGGGTTATTAATGAACGTTGTTTAAAGCTGTTGCAGATCGCTTGCGGCGATAATGATTTTGCGCTGTTCGATTAGTACGCGTGCAATTAGTAATCGTATTTTGATGACTTAAAATAGCAATTTCCATTATTCGATTTGCGTTAGCAATCAGAACGCAGGAAATAAAGCAAAGGAAGAAAAAGCTTGACAATGCTAATGAGCTAAAATAAAATATGTATACATTTCTTTTTCAAAGCAATATCATTATGAAATCGTAAGCGGCATTCTGACAAAGGAAATTATACGGAAGCAAAACATGTTGAGTGAAAAAGAAAATGAAAATTGTTATAAATTATAGGTTAGAATGTCAATCACGCAGATTAATTGCATACACAGATAATTTTTTGCTGCCGCTGCCCTCTCTCGTAAAGAAACGAATCGTGTAATCAAATCGAAAAGTGAGGCAAAGAATTAAACACGAGTTCGCTTGGTTGCCTGCTAATTGTGTAATCATCGGGGGTTGTGCTGAGTTTCAGCTTCGGTACGCAAGATTTACGACTTGTACGTTTTTTCCATCAGCTTTTTCCTGCCACTTACCTTACCTTTTTTTTGCCTCGTTTTTCTTCTTTGTACCTTCAGTTCATTTATTCAAGCTTTCCACGGCTTTTCACGTTCACAGCGTCAAACTGTTCTCTTGCATTTGTAGGGAAACGTGGAAATGCAAATTGCCATCCGTAAACAATCAATTTCCAATTATATCTTAATTTCCCTAAACTGAAAGAAAATTTAATCGTGTATTTTCCCAATGACCAAGCTTTAAATTAGAAATTATCATACTCCGGGGTGGGTGACACTGTGTCACCCACATCCGGGTCACAGTCCGAAGTGAGTAAAAGAAATTGTAATAACAAAATTTAAATTACCAGCTCAAAGTAAAATGGAAAATGGAGAAAATGTTATTTTCTAGTTTTAATGATTTTCTTTCGCAAGTAATATAAACAGGATACAATTTAAACTTGTTCAATTTAATAGCAAATGCATAAAACACGAGGGGGAGCTAAGAAAAATATAAAGTTTATAAAGAAGAAACACAAATAAAAAGACAAAATAGGCTCGCATCAGTGTTGTGATTTATTAAGCAAGTTGCAAGGCGTCGATCAGGAAGGCACAATAAAACGAAAAGTTAAATAACAAACTGTGAAAGCAATTAATTTATATTTTAATTGAAAAATTCGCGGAGAGGAGTTTTCAATTTATTTTCGTATACGGTTTATTCGATTAACTTTTTGCGCGCAAGAACAACAAAACACAGGTAATGACAACAACGGGAAAAAAAGCGCAACAAAAGTTTGA
This sequence comes from Anaulacaspis nigra, assembly GCA_030264675.1. Classification (NCBI taxonomy): domain Eukaryota; kingdom Metazoa; phylum Arthropoda; class Insecta; order Coleoptera; family Staphylinidae; genus Anaulacaspis; species Anaulacaspis nigra. The sequence continues at coordinate 3,253 of JARJDV010003787.1, forward strand.
AAATCGAAAAGAATTTGAGAAATTTTGCTGAAACAATTGGCTGTAAGCGCCTCACGCTGTTTCAGTTGTGCAAAGTTCCCCAAAGAAATGCGCTTGGTGTAGTTTGTTGTTGTGAACTTTAAGCAATAAGGCGCAGCGCGACTCTTCCGCAGTGTTGATTGCCTTCCTGGAACAGACTTTGGTTATTACTTTCAAGTGCACAGCAAGTGTGCAGGAACTTTTTATAACCAATAAAGTTAAATTTAGATAGAAAACGGGATAAATGTTTAATCCTACCATTGGAATTTTCTCGGGGTAAAAGTAGGTTAATTTACGCAGGAGAGCAGTGATTCTCAAACTGGCTTTTATTTCCTTCTGATGGAAGCTGCAGGAGGGCAGGGGGGCGATGACGATTTGAAATTTGTAGGGAATGAATAATTTTAAGGGGTGGTAACTAAAAATTAATTTAAGGGGGCGGTAGTAGTTGTAAGGGGGTGTAGAGTATTGTGGGAGCAGTGAGAATATTAAGAGGGTACTGAGAGATATTAAGGGGGGCTGGGTAATTTTACATGCACGTTGAGTCACTAAGTACGAATTAACTAAGGGGGCGCTAAGTGATATTAAGGGACGTACATACAATTAATTTAAGGGGACGGTAAATAATTTTAAGGGGGACCGAGTAATACTATTAAAAAAATTGTAAGAGACTCTGAGAAAAAAATAATTAAATAGTGCGGTAAATAATATTAAGGGGGGCGGTGCGTAATATTAATGAAAAATTGTATGAGGCACTGAGTAAAAATTAGTTTAGGGTAACGGTCAGTAATATTGAGCGGGTGCCGAATAATATTAGGGGGGAGGGGGCGCTGAGGAATATCAATTGTGTAAAATATTACGGGGGGCGTTGTGTAATATTAATGAAAAATTATATGAAACACTGAATAAAAATTAATTTAAGGGGGCACTGAATGTATAATTACAAGAAGCCTTAGGTAGTAATTAATTAAAGGGGGCGGTGTGTAATATTAAGAGATTTTGAGTAAGATAAAGGAAAAACTAAAAATAATAAGAGGGCACTGAATAATATTAAAGGGGCGGTGAGTAATATTAATGAATAAGTTGTACGGGGCGCTAAGTAAGAATTAATTTAAGGGGAGTTAGATAATATTAAGGGGGCGCACATAAAAATTAATTTAAACAGTGAGTGATTTTAAGAGTAGGGGGGCGCCGAGTGATATTAATCAAAAATTGTAAAGGACGCTGAGTAAAATTCAATTTATGGGGGTCGAGACATAATATTAAGGGGGGGGGCGCTGAGTAGTATCAAGAAAGCGCTGTGTAATATTAATGCATAAGATGCTGAATAACATTTAACTTAAGGGGGCACTAATGAGTAATATTCTTTGTTAAAAGGGGGCCCTAGGCCAATTAAGTTTGGGAACCACTGATTTAAGAATTAGCCTATTTTATGTATGACTTACTTGGATCTCTGACGAAAAAGAAGAAGTAATCTGGTTGAATATTTATGCGCAAGTTAGGCTTAAATTAGGTTATATTTGATAAAGTAAGGAATAAATGGAGTAAGAGGGGCTTAGATAAAATCTTCGTTTAAATATCCCCCTGCGAGGGCGTTCTGCGCTGTGCGCTTGCAGTGCGTTGAGTGCCCTATCTGCGTGAATTACGATCGACCCACGTGCTGATAAGCGCCCACCAAAATGTACTATAATATCACAGCACGACGCAACCGAACGAAACCAAAAAGCACTTAGGACTTCGATCGCAAGAGTGCGGAAAATTTGGAAGATGGTTTACTTGATTATATTTATGAACAAAAGATGAATCGATATTTCGGGAATAAAGGAACACAATAGATGAATTTTCTTTGAGTGAACTTCAGGAGAAGATGAAAATTCAGAATTGCAAAAGATTTTAATTGTTTTTAATCTATACGTTGAATCCTTTCAAGGACAGTTCCTAGATTGATGCTTTAACTCGCTCTAAAATTAATCTTACTTTTAAATTATTTTTGTATGAGGTTTTGAACGAATTGAAAACTTATCAGGGAAAACTTTAAATATAATATTTATATGAACCACTGGTTTAATTTTATTTATAATTAATTTTTACGTAATTAGAGAAAATCATTCAGGAAATACTTTTCAAGGACAAATTTTTCAAGGATTAAGCTTAGATTGCGTGAAATAATAAGGAATAATTTAAATAAAAACTTGAGTTTCTGGGAAAATTTAAATTACGAGGAAATTATCCAAAGTTTTCCCAAATTTGAAGGGCTAATTTTCCTTCAGCCCCTATAAATGCTTATAATATTCAGCACGAAATTATCGCTAAAATCATGATATTATCGCTGAAATCACCCACCCCTAAGCTGCTCACACCAATCCTAAAATAGCTAAATTTATTTCAAGTTGTAATTATAGTGCCTACTAATGATTAATTACGCAGGGATGAATCGTGTTTCATTTTAATTGGCGATGAAAATTTATGAGTTGTAAACTTTTGCCGGCTGATTGTATAATTAAGCGTATTACCGCATTAAGGTGAGATTAGCCTCGAAAATATACGAAAATGGAAAATGGGGGCGCCACAGGAAACTAGTTTGAGCATAGCTACCATTCGGCTCGATGACTATGCGTAAAGGAAGTGCGATAATCCTTCATTAATCTATATCGACGGCCGGTAGTAGCTGCAACACTAAACTCGTCGATTTATCAACAACAGTTCGAAACATTTCTGTGCGCCTGGAGCGGGTGGAAAAGGCTCATAAATCATGAAGGTAGTATTACAATTGGCAATTAAACAACGAAGTAAGAATATAATAGAAATGCCAAACCAATAAATAATTCAAACTGAGATGATGCTAATTTACAAACTTAAATTAATTCAACTCCGTGGCAAACACAACCAATAAAATGACATTAATATTTGCACGCGAATGCAGAGAAAATACGCTTCGTTTTTGTTTGCGTTCCACCGACTCGGCTATGAATTTTCATGAAATAACATCATGCTGGTGTATTTCATGCAACCTCATATGCACCATCTCCATCGCCATCGCCGCCGTCGAGAATGTTTGCGCTCAACGCTCCACCGCCTCCCTTGCCGCCGCTGACGCCGTCGTTTCCCATTGCGCATATTTTCATGCAGGCAAGCATCACAATGAATTACAAAATGCCAAAGAACGAACGTGCCAATTCTAGAAATTCATGCAAAACGTTCATACGATTTTCCTTCGCTTTTATCTCTCGCATCTGACTCACATCACATCGTATAAGGGTTGCAAGCGGGCCGGGGAATGTTTGTATCACATTTCCTAAACCGGATATGAAACCAAAATAACAAATATTCACTCACGCTTTTAATGGAATATTCCGGATTAAATCTGTTACGTTTGCAAAAAGAATAACCTAACCTCACATTTACGAAAAATGATATTTACGTGCGTTGAAAGTACGTACAATTGCGACATATGCAAAGTGTTTTTTGCATACGGCACATAAAAATTGCAATACATCTTCTAGGGTGAGTTTTTGTTCGTGCTCTTCGTGCGTGAAAAGGGAGCGTAAAATGTGATAGATGTGCAGAAAATGCAAATGGCTATCGATTTTCCGAGACAACTGACGAAGAATAGTCATTTTTGCTTGCTTGGAACGCATGCGATTCTCGTTTTTTTCCCTCCATTTTGACTTCTTTTCGTGGCCCCTCGTCTTGTGTTCCTTCGGGCTTAGTGTTTTTTCATGAATGGATTCGCAAAGAGCGCGCGCGTTTTCAATTCCATTTCCTCCATCGCTGATTGGACGCTTTTGTTCTTTAATCGAATGCAGTTGTTTTCGTGCGAAGCGCAGAATTTTTTAGGTTAGGTTTAAATTAGTTTCACTTGAACTGAATTTGTGAATTTATCGCACACATTGCTTTGAAATATTTATAAAGTTCTTAATAAGAACGACTGTTTGCTAAGTAATAAACGAAGAAATATCATCATCAACCGAGGACGTTACGTTGACATCAAAGCGACTGCTTTGTAATGAGAACGAAAAGGAAAACAAGATTTTGGCGACCGTTGGTTTAAAGGAGATAGACGGATGGATAGCAACTCTTCAAACGATTACTTGGAAATTCTCATCCGCGATGCAAATTTTTAATAATCATCTTTAATTATTTCCATCGGCACTCTCAACGAGCAAGAACGTGAGCTGATTAAAGTGTAATATTAATTAAATTTTAATTGCTGTTAAATAAAAGGAGATTTTATTTAATTACACTTAGGTTATTTGATGAATTTCTAATAATTGCAGTTAATTAAAAATTTGCCAAATTCAAGATTTCATTAAAAAATTAATTTTTAAAGTTAAAGGTCTATGGTTTGCAGTGCAGTGCAAAGATAAATATTTGTTGATATTGAAATACTGTTTAACATGCTTTGGCTGAATATATATATTTCACATTGTTGGAAAACAAATTGAATTTTGAAAATCGCTTGCTTACTACTTGGTTTGAACGAAACTGTGTTAAATTTTCATGTTTAAATTAAAATAAATATTCGGTGGGAAAGTTCGATAAGTACTGATTTATATCGCGAGATTAACTAGAATTTTATCAATCGAATCTTAAGACAGGACAAAGATGCACAACAAACTAAAACTTAATTTGAAGTTTTTTTACTCAGAAAATTTGATTATTTTTAAACGCAAATTAGGAATATAACTATTTATTTATTTATTTAAATGTATTAAATTTTATAAGTTGTCATTCTGCATTAGATACCCTTTGCATTGATGTAATTGGCTTTCTTCAAACTTTTCATAGTCTTTAGATAATGAATTTTAAATTTGAGAATTGTTTCAAAATCAACATCGCGTGCATATTCGTTCAACATTGAAGCGAAATTGTTACTAAACGAATGGTTGAAATGAAAGAATTTTTTATATTCGTACACTTCTGCTTATACTTTGTCGATTGCCAAAAAATGTTTTTTTCAAAAGTCAATATTTCATTTTACGGTAACTTTCGATCTCAGTGCGCTGTGCACTGGCGGGAAAATCTCCAGTGATCGGGTGAGTACGGCGACGATCGCGAACTTTGTGTTGCATATGCTCCTATGCTTTGTGTTGCTTTCGTTTGTTTTCGCTGCTCGGCAAAAGAAGAACGCAGATGTGATGTGACCTAGACAACGAGCATTGCATGTTCCATTGCTTTTTAGTAAGGTGATTATATTTAATTATTTGCTGAATATCTGATAATTGCATTAAAAAATCTGATTACTCATATGATTTCATTTAGAACTTAATTAGAAAATGAAAAACGTTCCTAACCGTCGACAACATATTGATCGTGTTCAGTGAATTATGTCCGGTTGAAGGAGCTCTATTGCGATATTTAATTTTACACTAGTAAGCGTGCTTTTCCACACCATGGACCGTAATACAGTGTTGCTAATTTGTTGTTTGCTACCCCCCAGCGATTGAACGCTGGCGATGTTTGCCTTTTGAACACTACGTGTTACTCGTTTTCAATAATACGTTATGAACACGACTACATTTGCGCATGAATATTATATATATATGTATACTAAACTTACTTGAACATGTGTTGTATATTTGGTTCCAATCCAGATTGCGCAATCATCAATCAGGATGTTGAAATGGGATTGTATGAGTGATATGATAGAAATTGAATTTCCATCTAACTAAACAGAACTACAGAAGCTATTGGCACTCTTTGAGAAGGAAAGGTTGGTCTCGACAAAAGTCCAATTCAAAGGAATAAACTAGCAAGCAAACAAAGTGTTAATGGACAATATGTCAAGCTTCATCAAGTAACTCAATTTACAATCAGTAAGTTTCGTAATTAACTTTGCGAAGCTATTCGATAGTTGTGAAACACAATTATTACATTTCCCTTCCCACACGCATGCATAAAAGTTTTTTCATGCTGCGTAGAATTATTGTATCCAATATGATAACCTAATCTCAATATTTTTTTATTCTTCGCGATTTTATAGCTAAATATATTCCAAAATTTATTAGGATATAACATATATATTTATTTCATCTATTTAAATTAGAACAATTGTGTAGTTTCTTCCGAAATTTTCTGAAATAAAAACACGCAATTGTTCTTTGATTGAAATTGAGAGTAAGAAAAATTTAAAATTGCAAAGAAACTTTTCTCATGCTGCGTTGAATTATTGTATCTATAATCCATAATCATAACTTAACCTCACTTTTATCTTTTATCCTTCGGGATTTGTGAAACCTAAATAGATTGTATTATAGTTTATTTATTTCTTAACTTCGTTTAAATAAACATAAAAGTATTATTTACCTAACAGATATATTTCCTTCATGTGTTTAAGTTAGAAGTGAGAAATTGGGTAGATTTATTGGGTATATATTGGGTATTTTCTGAAATAGAAGCACAAAATATACGAATTTTTCTTTGAGAGAAGTTTAAGTTTAGGATAAGGTTAGGTCTTCTCATGATGCGTAGAATTTCTGTATTCATACTCCTTAATCAAAACTTAACCTCATTTTTATCTATTATCCTTTTCGATTTTTTATTTTAGTTCAGGATAACGTAAAAAATTCTGGTCCTATGTAGAATAGTCATTTTTAAAACTCGATATTTTCTAACATAATTTATTTATTAACTTCATTTAAATAAACATAACTATTACATATATAACATATATATTTTTCATTCTGTGTTCAAGTTGAGTGTGAGAAATTGTGTAGAGCGTTTTAATTTCCCCGAAACAATTGCATCCTCTCTTCCTCTTTCTTTTTGGTAATGAAAAATTAACAAATTAAGCGATTAATTAACAAAGTACATTTACATATATTAATTATATCAAATAATCAATTAATTATTTAATGTGGGTGTAGGTGTGAGCTGATTATAATTCATTAAGTGTATTTGGATGGAACTACACATTAATTGGTTTTAGTTGTTATTGATTAAATTACATCGGTATGAATATTTGTAATTGCGCATTTAACAGGCTCAGTGACCACTTTGGGTCTGGTGGATTCATGTTAATAGACGGTGTACAGCAGTAATGATGACGAACCCAAATTGCGCGTGTTACTTGACTGCCATCTTCAAAGATAAAAAATGTTATAAATCAAATATTTGTGTGTCATAACAGCCAAAGCTTTGTTATTAATATTTTAGTAAATTAAGTGTCAATGAAATAAGTAAAACAAGCCTGTAAATAAAAAATTATTGATTTTATAATTTGGTTTTTTCATTTTACGTGGAATCCAATAAATAATTAATTTCCAAAAATTATAAATTTTAATCACTTGCAATGAAAATTATATTTTCATTTTTTACAATTTAGATACGCCGAAGACAGGTTCGCAATCACTCATGCATGGTATATAGAAGAAAATTGTGTTTTGTTGTAAATTCGTAAACACTTATTATCTTTCTGTTTGACATCAAATACATTCTTTATTTATTTTATGAACAGTTAGATGAGGAATCCTGAATAATCAGAGAAATACAGTTCTTAAAGCGTTATAAATAAAGAGCAGAATGGCATGAGTGATGATTATTGTACTTCCTGGACTATAAGACGCACCCAAAAATTTGTCTCTGAAAGCTCACGTTTTTACGTTACAAGTTTTATTTTTTGTATTCATGGTTTGCAATATTCAGTTCTAAACAAATAATATAGGTAAATGATTTGGATATTGAGTTGACGATTTGTTCTTAAAAATTAAAACCATTTTTAGGTAAAAAGTAGCGTCTTATAGTCCGCAAAATACTGTATTTCATAGGTCTTGTATAGTGATGTAACAATAATAAATAACGAAGGAGAACACATAGATTAGAATAAGATTGATGGATGTAACATTATTCTAACGTGTATTATTTTAATAGATTACCCTGTTTGACATGATTTTTATATTAAGTATATCATTGTTGCAGTTTCACTTAGATTATTTATAGGTATATATTCATTGATTTGTTTATTGATGTGTGAACTAATTTCCAGACATTTATATAGTTTGTAGGTACATTTAGAGCTTCTGAAATATATTTGTTATCTGGTTATCTTGACAGTTACATTCATGATGGCTTAATATATCAGAAAAGTTTCCACAGATTTTTTTTGGCTATAACATTTATTTGATTTCGTATTATTTTATTTTTGATACTCCCAAAGAGGATTGATAGCAACGTTATTGAAAAATACATGTTTTATTTTTTTTATCTTGAAAGTAAATTTCATGATGGCTTATTATATCAGAAATATTTTGACAGTTTGCATATTTTATTACATTTATTTCATTGATTATTATTTATTTTTATGTTCTAAAAGAAAGTGATTGATTGGTAGAAAGTTTATGCAAAAATGTGTAACTTAAAACACGGATTCTTAATGTGTGCAAAATTCTGCTTTGGTATAGGCAATTAATGTAAAATGTTTGGGCTAAAAAAGAGCAATAGAAGGGGTACTGGCTGGAACATATTCAATGATCGGGTGTGTACGGTGTACGGTGACGAACATTATATGGGTTCATGTTGCATTCGTATGTTTCCGTAACTCGCATGAAACGTATGAATGCAGCTTCGATGTGACCCAAATAACGAGCATAGACTGTTCCGTCTATATCATTCAAAAAATCGGTTCTTTCCTACTGGAAAGTTATCTTACGTACGCCCTTTCCTCAAAATACAATGTTGTTAGAATGCTCCATTAAATTTTTGCAATGCCCCAAAATCTAAAATTTTAAAAATCTCACTGGCTGATTAAATCCTGTACTAATGGGCACTGCCTCCCCGGTTTTATATGTTTATAGTAACCATACTTCTAACTGTCAAATGATACAAATAATTTGAAACTGAAACGGCTGTTTGTAACTTTGTAAGTTTTGCTTCAATAATTGTTGAATTACACGACCGCACGATAATTAATTGTTGAATTGCAAATTGTGTCTGCACGGCTGACAAATGTTTTCCAGTTTGAATTAATTGCAATTGTTTTAAAATCGGAGGATTTTATACATTTCCTCATATGTTTTTCGATATAATTCTTTCAATTTCCATTTCACAATGCACAATCAAAAAGTTAATTCCTTCAATTTCCGTTCCGCTATTAACAATCACGTCGTAATTTAAATTTTTTCTGTACATATCACTTCAATGTATGGTAAAGTCTTTGAGAGACAATTTTGCTATACATTTATGAGCTAAATGACTAGAATGTACGTAATTTTGGTCCTGCTTTAACAAATGCCCGATTCGCGACCGGGTCAATAATGGGACTGACTATACATCTTCGTATTATTTCAAAATGTTTGTTACACAATGCGTCGGATAAGTTATTTCATATCCGCGCTCTAATTTGCGGTTTCAACCCGCTGCTTTGTCAGGAACTCTTGATTGCGTTCCATTATATTTTTTATTCCTTTCCTTTCCGGTTTCCGGACATTCCGTTCTAATTCCGCCACATAAATAAATCCTTTCATATCAACAAATTTAGACAAATTCCAGTCAATTTCAATAAATTTTGCGCGTTCACCATTTCAAAATCACAAATTCTTAAACAACTACCTCCCTGTCTTAGCCAATAATCAACATTTTCAAATCATAATCCTTAAAAGCTATCTGTCATTTCTGTATGGTCCTGAGGACCACCTGACTGTTGGTCACCTTTGGACCAATCACAACCAACCACATCCTTTCTAACATTCGCGGGACCCAGCGAGGTTTGAGTCGTAAATGCACTCGGCCGACGTGCGGTCGAATCCCTGGAAGGATAATACACGCAAGGAGCCGGACTAGGTGCACGTATTCGTCGAGTACCCGAATCCCGAACAGACATACCATTCGCGCGTACCATGCTTGCACCATTCCGCCCCATGGAGGTGCCATGTCGATGTAGACGTAAGCAAGCACGGTCTCCATTGGACATAAAGCTATCGTCATGAGTTCCAGCATCCGGGGAGTCCCGGCCCGACAAACCAAGCAGACCATGACTACAAAACAGCATCAGAAACATCCGCTTAAACTTCTCCCCGAAGATCACGTAGATTATGAAATTCACACTCGAGTTGATAGTAACCAGCAGGTTACTTGTCTTAATCATGCGATCAAAGAGATCCGCGTCCATATTGACGTCGAAGGACTCGATAATGTTGATAATTAGTGGCAACAAGTTGCATGCGAAGAAAACGAGCACCACACACATGAGCATTGTTGCCAAGCCAATTTCGCGACGTTGCAATCGTGACAAACGTGCCCTCTCCTTGTTCGCCTTGCGCACTTGATTATAGATAGACAAATTGAGCACAGCCAGACTCACGAACGGAATGAGATACAGGAAGATCAAATAACACCAGTGAATGTAAATCTTCAAATATGTTTTGTTGTATCGTAGCTCGGTTGGTCGTACGCAGTATATTGTTGTGTTAAAGCCTTCGTCCCATTCTGAGATAATGCAGGCCTCCCATAAACGTGGCATGTTGTACAGGAGCGAAAAAATAATCACACATATGACATATATTCTCGCCCTACCATAGGTGCACAAGGATCTAGACCTCAAGGGGTGACACACGGCAATAAAGCGATCCATGGATACCATCAACGTTAAATACACCGACGCGGTTTGGACAGCTGTTGCCAGGGGATACACAACAGGTACGATATGAGGATATACTTTATAGAAGTATGTAAACATCAATGACGTGTAGGGATATATTCCCGGGATTCCGAACAACAAGATACTGGTGATAATTAGAAGTGTGTCGACTCGTGCAAGCCCAATTAGGATATAATTAATACTGGAGCGCATCTGCGGTCGAGATAGGATAATCATCGAGATAACATTCCCCACGATCCCGAGAAACCCAATTAGATTTAGGAGGATACCGTTCACAATGAAACGGTACAGTTCGGTCGCGGCCGATTCGTAATCACGACAATTACTCTCGTTCCATAACGAATTCCCATCGTTACCATCACTCTCATTGCCGCCACTCACAAAGTCATTGATTAAGGTTAGGTTGTCCACCAGATTGAATATTGACGTCGTATTGTTGTATGCAGCCATCGTGTAATTAAGTCACTGAGTGTGAATTAGACAATGCAGGCGACCGCAAAGTTTTCAAATGACGATAATGCGGAGCTGCAGCTCTGCGACGCGTGGGTGATGTGTCCCTGATGGCCATGATGAAACAGTTGCGTACTGCCGTTGATTTTGAAGCACGTCAAGGGATGATGACACAGGCGACAATGATGGTGCTGCTGATGATGGCCAATGGGAGACATTGACGTCGCGGCAATTGTGGGCGGGTTTGTCGCAGCTGAGGACATGTCGCTTGCTGTTGTCACATGTTTATTCAGTGAGATGTTAATTCTACAATCTGAAACAAACAAAGTTGTCATGAAATATTATAATACGAACAAAATAAATCATTTGAAAATTATTATCTCTTTATATATATTTTCTTCAATTTCTTCAAAACTATGAGGGATATTTAAATAATTCTTGCTGTATTCGAATATGCATTAAATTTTTTATGACCACTGCAAAAATGGGGTTAATTGATTGTGTGGATACAAAGATATAAGTGTACAAAGTTGAAACATAATATTCTGATCTTAATATTTATTTTATTTTCTTTAAAACTATAACAAATATCCAATTAGTTCTGTCACCAGCGAGCGCCCTGTGTATATTTGGGCGAGTTGGCCATGTTTACCTATGCAGTATGAGCGTTGCATACGTGGGCGCCTTCAGGCTTTGGAATTGACACATGTTTATGCAGCCATGCACCTATCTTTGGAGCCAGTAGCGTATACTTATGCCTAGGTGGCCACATCGCATGGTGCACACGGTTAGTACACTGCTAGAGGTAAGTGCCTTGAAGCGGAATTGACTGAATAAATCGTTAAAAGTAAATTTTCAATATCTATCAATAAATATTTAAATAAATATAACAAAATGTACAAACGTAAAAGCCATTATAAAATAAAGTAAGCACATAAGTAACGATTCCAATTTTAAACAGCAATAATCGACATTAGCAATAATTTCATTCAATGGAATGCATTTCGTATTAGATATTCGGGGAACCAGTGTCAATGCTTGGCACGTAGGAATGCGCCGGTATTTCCGTTTAGCAGTCGGCACGCAATATCCTGTTGAAGGGTGGATACTTCATAACAGCGGGTTCGATAGAGTATTCAGCGCAGTTTCTTAGAATTCTGAACGTAATTTCGAGAATTACCGATGATGTATGAGATCAAGTAATCAATGACTGGGAAAAATAGTTTCAAAAATTCATAAATTACAACGCCGGAAACGTTGAAAGAATTTTATAGACATGATATAATATTATTATTGTTTATAATATCCAAGCATTGGCACTCGACTGCTTAAGCATGTGTCAATTCCAAAACATACCCGGTGCGACCACAAGAAACGGTATGAATAGGACGATAACTCATTTAGCTGACATTTATGGCCGTTTCTGACTTTCCTATGGAGCGTTAATCTTGGGACACCCTGTATATCGTTGCGTAGGTGAGCGCCTACAGCTGAAATGCATAGTGTGTGGCTTGGAATTGACATTTGCTTACTCAGCCATGTGCATATGCTTTAAACAGTATCGTATACTTATGCTTAGATGGTCATATCGCATGGTACATTGCTTGTGATAAGTGTCTTCAAGCGCGAATGACTGAATCGCATATACGACTATCAGTTTAGTTCGAAATGCAATAAATAACGTAGTTGCAATCAATAACATACCATATGTAAATAAAAATAAAACTTTATTGCTATTTCTGGTTTAAATATCAGTTTAGTTGACCAACACGCAACGGGCAATTTCCACCTGACATGTGATGTTCGATAAGCCGGTATTTGCCTGGCATGGTAATTATAAGCTATGAAGCATATGCTTCTGTACAGTCAACATTTTATTGCCTCATGCCATTCATAACAGTATTGCCACGTGCGCACATTTCATCGATGTAAATATTTGTGTTCAATTTTGCACGATCAAAATTGTGAAGATAACATACACAGAAGTTCATAACATGACACTCATATGAATATTGCCCTTACTACTTTGCGATTTTTCCTTTTTCTACATGGTCTTTTTCTTGTTCCGGGACCAGAACGAGAGCATGAATGTTGACTAGGCATGTTTTTTACCCTTTGGTTTTGTTTGAAGTGAAAAAATCATATATATTGCAGTCAAAATGATAATATAACTTTTTCCTCTTCTTAGAGTCCTAAAGCGTATTGACGTTCGAACATATTTTATTTATTTGTTTCTGTCGTTTGTATTTTCGGCCATTGTCATCGCGTTTTGCTTTTATTTTTTGCTTCCGCCTCGCCTGTTTGCACTTCTTGCTCAGTGATTTGATAAATAAAAAATCATTTATCATTATGTCGTGTGACGTTCAAATAACATGAATTATTTGGACAAAATGATAGATTAGATTATTATCCGACATAACCTGGCAAAATGGTTTTTTTGTACAACTTTGTCCATTATCAGCAATGAGAAAAGTTTTGTTAAGTGCTTTGTGCACATAGTTATTATTGTGTGTATTGAACGATACACGAAACACGATTGTGTTTAGCTTAAGCGGAATTCGCCGGGGATTAATGATGGGAAATTAAATTAACTTCATTGGTGGTGCGTGTCGGCGGCGGCGGTGGCGGCGACAGCTACGGCATGCAATTGTGTCGATTGCGCTCACTCTATC
>JARJDV010003793.1:0-50856 GCA_030264675.1 Anaulacaspis nigra
GATCAAAATAAAATTTATATTTTCGTAAACTACAACTGTTAATCTAGTGATTTCCAAATTTGTTTAAAATGTCCATCTTTAAGTTTGCGACAAAACCCAACGTGAAATCATTATTATGTTAATTTCATTCTACTATTAATCTCAGAAAATTCAAATAAACTTCAAGCAAATAATTTTATAAACTATAAAGATATGAATGCTAACCGCTGAAAAGTATTGAAAGCATATTATGTTGAAATGAAAATGTATTCTCATAAATTTTCAGCAATTAGCATGAAAATATAAAGAATAAAAATTTATTACTTGAGTCATAATAAAATGAAAGAATGCGTTAACACGGTGGCATAAATATGTATCTCGTGAGTTTAATAAACATTTGTACGATGCGCAATTAAATATTTTATTAGAAATTTTATGATTTTAATGCAACGAATAAGCAAATTACAAGCGGATGTAACATGACGATGAAGACGGCGCAAAGCAGGAAAACAAAACAGACGCGCACGCGGTGAAGACGTTGCGAGTAAGAAAAGAATAAAATGTGTAAATAATAAACGAGCGACCCTTTTTGCTGGACACGACTGCTGCGCGCACAATTACAACGCGCTCGAAAGAATAAAGAAGGCGGCAGTGCGCGATTGCGATCAGCAATCTATAATTACGTGCGTTAATGTTTGCATTTCATTTGCGCTCCATCATACGCACAATATGTAAATGTTCATTGTTCCAGTTTGTTCAACGGCCTTCTTCGTACGCGGCCAAACACAATGCACGAATACATCATCGCATAAGAACAAGTGACACTTGTAACGCTTTTCTCCAATGCCATTTCAATAAATTTATACGGTACACTATCGCTTACTTTTTGGACGAATTTGTGTAGAAAACGATTGAATTATGTATAGCTGCGCAGTGTTGTGAATATTTTCTGCGTGTAATTTCCACCTAGTTGTAATTTTAATACTTCATTATTTTTCATTTTGCATATCCTTCTTATAAATGCTACAAGCAGCAATAAATTAGGTTTAACCATAACTGAAGATGTATTAATGATACATAATTTAATCGTATTCGCAACTATTATTATTCGCGCTTTCGTGCATCCAGATGAGAACATGAATGTTTCTTATACTTTTACCGACATATTAATTTATTACTTGAACGAAGAAATTACTTTTAGTCTAACTTGTCTTCCTCTGCATTGCTCAATTTGAATATTTTCCTGGTTTGCTGGTTTTTTGAGAGCTAAAGAAATCTCCTGAAACTTTTAAGTAATGAAGGAATTATTTATTTTTGTGTCGGCATCAACTTTACTTAAAGTAGCATAACTTAACTGCATACTCCCTCGTATTAATTGACTTTCAACCTATATATTTCTTTCATAATAATACAACATATGCTGATAGCAAAAAATATGTGAGTTAATATTTAAATAACATCCCCACAATTGTCAATTGCACTTTGACATCTTTTGTTATTCAAAATTATTGTCAACAAAACGCGATTCCTCTACTGATTACGAAAAGTGTACCCACGCCAATTGAAAAATGGTTGAAATTTTTTAAGATATCTTTTGGGAGGTCGATATAACTATTGATATAGCAGCTAAATAATTGTTTTTACTGCATTAAAATGCGTTGTTTATTTTTTCAGTTAAAGAAACAAGTAAGATAGTCATGAAAAATTAAATTGCAGGAGCAATAATATTTCTAATCAATGTTCGGTAAAGAGATCGTAATTTAGCTACTATTAAGCTATTTATTAGTATCACTACCGCATTGTGGAAGGACTAGATGCTCAAACCAATTTAACAAATAAATTTCGTTCACTAGTATGCATTTGCTACGTCTTGTTATTTTCTAACTAAAATTTACACTGTTTTTCCTCATACATTTTGAAATTCAACAAAGATTATTGATTTGTATAAACATAATTAATACTTTATAGAATTCATCATAAAATGACACATAAAATAACATTTTCTTAGAAATTATAGCCATATAATTCGTTTTGTGCCATTAAAATGCTTTGTTTTTTTTAGAGTTGAAGAAGTAGCTAAACTAGTCACGAAAAATTGAATTCAAATAGCAGTAAGATTATATGCTAATTTATATTTGATAAAGAGTTCTAAATTTATCTAATAACTATTTATTAGCAACTACATTATTGTTTCTGCACTGTGATGATTAAACCAATTTAACAAATAAACTGCATTCTCAAGCATGCTTTTGCCTCGTTTTATAATAGTTTCTTATTGAAATATACAATGTTTTCCCCCAAAACATTTTGATAATTCAATAAAGATTATTGATTTGTAGAGAAACATAATTAATACTTTATAGAACTCAGTAAGAACTTACACAAAACATAAAATTTCCTTAGAAATTAGAGCTCCGATATGATAAGCGTAACTAGTAATTCTTGTTAGTTGTAATGCATCTGCAATTCTTGTGGGTATATATAACTGAAAGAATACATAACTAGATTTTAGAAATAGCAATTTGTAGTTTTGAAATTTTAAATTTCTAAATTATTTACAGATTTCTGCTATTGTTACATTTTAAAGAAATCTATAATTTTTCAACTACTCCTCAACGATTAATGATTTGAAAACATTGAGGCCATAATTTGCATTACCAGCCTGAACATAGAGAAAAACTTCAAATTTGCATAACTACTTAGAGTTGGAAATAGTCATAATTAAGTAAATTTATAACAAAATGCAAGAAAAGACAAAGCAAAGCCATAACCAAACTGGGAAATGCGCGTGTACATTTCTCTCTATAATTAATTAAAAGAAAGGTCACTGCAATGAATATTGGCACACGATTGTGGCGAGTATTACGCACGTACAAGAAACTATGAGAAATGATGAAATCTGGAACGTAAGTGAATAAAAATCACATTATTAATGTCTATCCAGCAGCAATTTGCTGCTTTAGTGAATGCGCTGTTGCCTTTAAAGCGAATGCAAATGAATCATATTTCTTCGTAGTTGACAATAATATTTAATCTACTCTAATCGCAGTGCAATTATTGTCTGCGCACCGAGGACGTTCTCATCGTTTGCCTAGGCGCTCGTATTAAAAATGCAATTAAAAATCATTGGAAATCTATCGCTCAATCAGCCCACCGCACATAAACTATGAATGCAGACAACGCGTCCGTCTATCTATTGCTAATCTAGAAAGATCGCTGTTTTTTCCATCTGCGAACAAATGGTACGAAGAAGCGGAAAGAAGAAAAAAACGAATGGAAAAAGCGACACGAATAGTCATGAAATCTTACTAACAGAGTTAAGAAGTTGGCGCAAGTTTTATGCGCTCTTTATTTCGTAGGTAGTATCACATTGTTAGTTAATAGTAATATCTGCTCGAAATTTATGTTGATAGCTTTCAGATAACGCGGGGCGGTGGTGGTGCCTTATTGTTCTTCGCGCACGACGGAGAAGACACGCACCCGACGATCCGGAGGAAGAACGCGAAGTGGACAAAAGTTGGCTATGGCTACTTGCGTCGCGCGTTCGCTTCTTCTTCGATTTCTTCAGATTCTCTCTGCATCGCAGCGTGTTTGCTGCTGCTGCTGCTGCGTGTGCACGCTGGAAATGAATGGCAGAGGCACTCCATTAATTATCCCGGCGATCACGAGCCGCGTGCACTAGCATTTTCTGCGCATAACAAGAGCAACGAGGAAAACGACCAAAACTAAATTGTTTTAAACAAAAATTTCCTGTACTTAACCCATTTACCATCCGTATCCATGACCACCCTTAAAAATTTAAATGAGAAAAGTCCTTTTTATCCTGAATTACAGTTTTCTGCAAATCAAGACGAAAATAACGAAAAGAAATTATATAGAATTAAATATTTTTTTTTAATATACGCGATATGACGCAACTTTTAAGACGAATTTTAAAAAGAATATATATTAAGGTAAAATTCAGATTATAATTTTCGTTTGTTGCTAACATAATTCATCCTAGCAAATATTGAGTTAAAACAAAAAATATAGATAAATTAGTGATTCCCATAATATTCCAACAAGTTACAAGATGCACTTAGATCCGATTTATTGAGTAGACAAAGTTTAAATTCTGGATAAGATGTAGCTAACCATAAGACACAGACTAATTTAAGCCAATTTTGAGGTAAAAAATCGTGTTTTTTAATTATATTGACTTCTATCGTGGATTAAAATTTACAGTAAATTAGATTAATGATAACCAAGTGAATTTAACAAGAATTAACTATTTTTTAAATAGGTTAA
Organism: Anaulacaspis nigra; assembly: GCA_030264675.1. NCBI lineage: Eukaryota > Metazoa > Arthropoda > Insecta > Coleoptera > Staphylinidae > Anaulacaspis > Anaulacaspis nigra. The sequence continues at coordinate 4,267 of JARJDV010003793.1, forward strand.
TACTTTGATAAATACGTAATCTAATAAAGATATTAAATTTAAAGATGCATTGCGAAATATGTGGAAAATGTATTGATTAATAAATTATAAAATATTTACGTAATGAAAAGCAATTGAAATAATTTCTAATCAATTAGTTGAAAACGTTAAATACACGTTTGCCACACATGATTGATTTCAAATTTCAATAACGCGGGGCACTCGCATTGTGCGCTGTTTGTTTGACAGTGGACACATTTCTTGGCGGCGAGCGCATTATTCAGCAATGCGGGTATAATTACACATCTCGTGCGGTTTGCATACAGGACTGATAATAAATCGAGGCGCAGTGCATTGCTGTTTGTGCGCTCTCTTCCATTTCATTTCTATCTGTGCGCAGATAGTAATTCGTCGTGGCCGACATGCGGCTCCTGCTGCTACTCTCACTCGGCGCGTCTTGCCCAACAAATAAATAAATAATCATCGGCAATAAATTACTCAATTTGATTTATGCGATGCATCTGTAAAGAGTTTGCCTCGCTGAAAGCTACCTGTACGTACGTACTTGCATTTTTATTCCGTCTGCGCCGTTTACCATATCCTTATTAATTATGCAAATTATTGCATGTGACGGTTTGTCTTCGTGCGCATATGTCAACGCATTCAATCACTTATTTATACTGCAATTACAGTGCAAGTATATCGTATCGAATTGCAATGCTCATAAACGCAATTCGGCGTGCATATTTATCGTGGCAAAAGGTAATAAAAATGCGAGTTAATCAAGCACTCTTTTTGCCCTCGCGCGTATTTTACGAGCGCGACTTTTATATAAAGCAACTTAATTATTATGGTAAAACATTGCCGCCGAACAATGGGCACTTAAACGGTGAGTCCTTTGAAAAATGCATCAATGCATTAATTACTCTATCAATTAATTAATTTTTATGTACATTATGCAGACACTGGCGACGCGCTTGTCGCGACGAGCGCGCACGTTTTGTACTCTTTGCGGTGCATTGCATTCGCTGTTCGCACAACAGCGTACGGGAGCAGCGTTGAATTGGCGAAGCGAGGCGCTGCGTGCGATGCTTCCGCGAATTGGCGAATTATTTAAATGACGAAGCATTAAATATTCACATTTCGCATGCCCGTAGATGGATCATTATGGCCGCATTTAGCAAACTTGTCGTCGTCAAAATGACATCTCAATATACACTTTGTTTCACATCATTAACTTGACTTAACTCTTGACTTAACTCACTTCTAACTCCTCCAATTCCAATCACCCATTTTCTCCACTACACTTTTAAACCTCAATACGCAATTACTTTTTGGAATTGATATTGTAGAAATTTAATTTGAATAAGAAATTTTACGAAATGAAAATTGACTTTCTGTATATCAAGTGATCTCACTTGTACACTTTAGTCGCCTAGCTAATTACAATGCCTGTACGCAATGCGTTTACAAAATGTTCACATTGTAAACGATATACAGTGGGTAATTTAACGTATTTAACTGCGCAAAGTCGCTCAATTCACGTACTTAACCGGTGGAGATGTAAAGCGAACTGTATGTGCGTATGATTATTAACACTTTGAGTTGAAATAGTCAAAGATGTAGGCACATAAATGGACCGAGTGAAACGACGCAAGTTTTTTCTGCATCGTTGATCGATTGCTTCAAATGCATGCGCATTTTGTCTGGTTTCGCAGCATGTAAAAAAGGTATTAAAATTTAAAGAGTCATACATTCACGCATTAGCACTAAAACGCGTTATCGGCGAATGTTCGCGGGAAAGTTAGATTTGTTCAATTATTTTGCGGAAAAAATACTTTGCATATATTCGATTTAAGCTGAAGAATACTTAAGTCATTATTACCTCACTATTTTGTGGATTTCATGTTTAAATAAAGGATTTGCATAAGTTTAAATGTTTGTGTGAGGATAAGAAATAAATCAGGATAAATTTCGTATTCGTCCTATTGCGTTATCAAATCCTTTCTCGAGCAGGAAAATAAAATTTGCAGGAAACAAGAATAGAGGCGAAAAGGCGCGATTGCAATAAGGCATATCGACCCGTATTGGATGATGTGATTGTGACCCATCATAAAATATGACCTCATAGTTCGGTAGGTCAAACGAGAGGTTCGGGTCGGTCTTTTCAGCCGCCTGCCGCTTGCCTCCGCCGCCGTTCCAATATCTCTCGACGGCCGAAGCGTGGACAAAACACGTTCGCTTCATATTTTCATCTAGTTTCACTTAAAATTTGACGTCGATAACAAGAAAAAATAGCGTCCACGAGGGCTTTGAACGCGCTCACGTATGCGAGGACAGCATTTTTCAGCATAGAATTGAGCATTCTTGCGGGTATGCAGAGCGCGCGCATTCCCGCGCAAAAGCATGAATGCAAAACGGGCGGCACAAGAAAAAAACACGACGACGATGGCCCGAAAGACAACGCAACGCAACGCAACGCAAGTGAATAAGTGCAAGCGGCCAGATTTTTTGCGGCGTGTCCGGCTAGTGGATCTGTCACCTATCAATCAGTGTATCATGCGTGCGCTCGCGGACGCGGATAACAATAAACTTGCAAGCAGTGGCTACGTAACCGCTTTTTGTCATCGCTGAGTGAACGCTCAAATTGCGGAGGTTGTTCGCCGCGCTTTTTTAAAGGCCGCCGCCACCGCATTTTTGAATATTTAAAATAGCACATTGTTGATATTTCTGCCCAATTTTGTTCTTTAGTTCTTCGCCGCCACACCGGATGCGAGCATATTACTTAAGTCGAGTAAACTTTGAAATAATTTCGTTCCTCAGATTTTGTGAGAAGATGATATAAAAATAATAAATGAGTAAACACGAAAAGAAAATTAGAAAGTTTTTTGATGATTAAGCAAGCAAACCCTTATGGAATATTAAACACCTTTTTTGCACCTTGTATTCATTTCGTTTAATTTATAGGTAGGCGTTGTCGGATTGTTGCAAACGCAGAAAAATGAAACGAAAAACTTGTCGGGCCGAAAGCAAGTTTTGCGCGCGCGGCGGGTCTCGGCCTGATTAGTATGATTGTCATATTTTCTTCGGCGCTCGCCAGTCGTGCGAACTGTGGCGGCGTCGGCGTCGGCGGTGGCGGCAACTTCTTATTCGTATTCGTATTCGAACGTCCGCTCCGTAGTTAATCAGTACAAACGGCATCGAGGGGGCGGCGGTGTTAATTCGGGCGCCCCTCGCGGGATGCCGTTATAAATAACAGCTTCCGGTTATAATGACGTCACGTCCGGAACTCATTATTTGCCTCCTTATTTCAGTCTGGGCGCGCTTCTTCACTTTATATAATTTTCTCTCGCCGCCACCGCCGCCGTCGCTGCTGCTGCGCCGTGAGCATGCAGAGGGCGGCGGCAGTCGCACGGACTACTAATCAGCAAGGTAAGTGCGAGGCATTTTTCTACATGGAATAAAGCCGCCCCCCGAAATGATGTGTTCATTACTCACACTGAACAAAATCTGAAACACGCCATAAATTCACGCTGAAACATGTTTCCAGCTTGGGAAAATGACTTCTCGCAAAGTCTTCGTCTTGCGGCATCGGACGCAACACCTATGCATATGCGCGTATTAAAAGCAGATATTTTACATTCGTGAATGAAGTGAGTGCCCCGGTTCAAAATCGTGCAAGTGAGGAGCATCCAAGGCAAGTGGGGACCACCCGAGAGTATGCTCTATAATTAAAACCACGATGACTTTGTCGATGCGCCTCTTGCGCACCGCTCGTTGTTGTTGTTGTTGTTACCGTGCGCAATGTTGCTCCACTATAATATTTTCGTATTTACTTGTATGTGCATACAATGAACAATTTCAGTACCAGCGAATCAGATTTAATGCATACACTACTGCCACCTCGAATTCGTGAAGATTGCGCTCGTGTTCTCTGCACGTTTTTGTTACTACAGTAAAACACCCACAATTCTCATCTTAATTAGCAATCAATAGCGTGGTACTAATTAATTATTAATACTCCTTAACTGATTATACGATAATTAAAAAATAAGCTAAGATTTCTTGTTATTCTTGATATGATTCAATTCTTGAAGAGGAACTTATTAAAATATTCTGATTTAGGTTGAATTGAGGAGGACTGACTGTATGTGAAGAAGAATACTCCTTCAGAAAATCGAAGGCATGAACGAATTGCAGCAAGGAGGAAAACGAGAAGATGAAGAAGAATGAGAAGAAGTCGAGAGTGGCGAGAAGGAAGGAGCGGGTATAATCAGTATGTAAATCGTGGCCACGACCGAACCATATTTATTAACCCAATATTTAAATTATACGCTTCAGCGGTATTGTACGACAAGACTTATTATTATTATACCACTAATTATAATTGGATCTGAGCCTAATACACCGAAATGATGATACTCATTCTGATGAAGCGCAGCGCAACAACAAGAGGAGAATCGGGCTGCGTGTGCTCTCTTCGTGTCCGAGAAACTCGCGCGAGATCGCCAGCGCGCAGCATACGTTCGCGTACGAAATGCGATTATCATAATATATGTATACCGATATCGTTATGATTTATTCGATTTAATTAAACAAATTACAATGGTGATTTATTATCGGAGCGCCAGTGCCAGAGTGCCGTTCGATTCGCCCACAAATCATTTCTGCGTGCATTTGCAAATGGGAGGATGTGTAATTGTAATGCAATTACTACCATTACAATCGCTTTATGTATCATCAAAATAAGACAAATTACGTTTGCAAATACGGTAAAGATATAAGCATCGCGAAAATTTCAGTTGTGCTTTCAAAAAGTGCATTTTTATTCAGATAGTTTACGAAGGATAATGCAATAAGTGGTAAGAAAATATTTTGTATACGTACTTGTTAAGAGATCATTTAGTAAAGGTAGTGAAAGCATACGAATCCTGAAATATAAGAAAGAAAACTTAATTTGTTGAGAAACAATGTGATAGTAATTAAAAATAGTGAATGTTTGCTATAATCCTTAAGGAAATTAAGAAAGAATTACTATAATTCCTAAATAAATAAATTGCAATAAAAAATACGTGCATTAAAACTGTGTTATAAGTGTATAAGCACATTGCATACATGTTGTATGTACCTATAAAGGTGTGTTATAAACATTGTTTGTGTAATAAACATTGACGACTTCCTCTTTTCACACCTACTTTAACTAGTAATCAACTATTAGACGTCATAATTGATGATAATGGTAACAAGAACATCCGATAATCCTTTCAAATCAAAAAAATTTAAAATTTTAAAGTTTTAAAACACTTCATACACCTTTTGCTTTGTTTATATTGCCTCGCACATATTTCATAGATAGAATAATAAACCGAATACTAATTACAATGAATAAAACCATAATTCAAAATCGGTCGCGTTTTCCAGCTACGCAATTAATAGATTAATTAATTAAGCATGCAATTAATTATAAAATTACGTTGTATAAGCGCAGTATAAATGACAAATACAATTGCTAATCCTAGTTGAATCTAAATAATTTATGCTACTTTTCTTATATAAAGTAAATCAATATCAAACAAATAATTAATAGATTCTACATTCAGAATTCAATTGTACCGTTGTACACGTATAATATTTAGCATAATAGTATTTTAATCTATGCCTTTGCGAAAAATTAAATGCGCATGATTCCGGCATAGTAAATTAGCCACAGAAATTTATTTCGTGTGTTTAAGCTTGCTACGCCTCGAAATAAACTGCAATTTAGATAAGCATTAACCCATATGGGAAACAATGAGGGAGCAAACACACGCTCGTTACATCTGTTGTGCGCATTGTATGGAGAATAACGTACTATGTAAATGATGATAATAATGTAAAAAAAAGTATGATGTGTTGAGATATAAAAATGCAATAATAAAGCGCGAACATCATCACGCCTAATAAAACAATCTTAATTTACACAATATGTAAATCGCGTGCAAGGTAAAGAATCTTCTTCAAACTCTTTAGTTTAACTGAAACAACATCATATTAATCATAGATTAGATTATTGTTTAAAACAAACCAATACATTTATTATGGAGTGGCGTAAATGCATCAACGGGGCAAGTGCGTTAATGGTGTGCCATTGGTAATGTAGTAACCTCTAAAGTTTTGCTTGATTGCCATACCTATTTTGTAGATAACTCTAAAATATGACTTTTTGCCTAGAAAAATAAGTTTAAAACTTATACATTTTTAAGAACTTGTGGCGCATCTAATAGTGCGAGAAGTACTGTAATTAATTAACGAATTCCTTGATTTATGCTAATTAGTTGAGACGCACATTACATTTAAAAATGATTATGAGTTTTTGCTCATCATATGAGTTGTAATTTGTACGCACTTACCCCACTCGACGTTATATGAATTAAATAAACTTTAATTAAAATCTATTACACGCTTATCAAATTGAAATGTTATGTCAAAACAGTGCGTACGTGAACAATTCGACATAAACAATAAAGTTTTTAATTGCGAATAAATAAAACGCATCGAATCATATGCCATGCATGCAGACGTTTAACGAATAGACAGACATGTTAATCAAAAAGCATCAAAACAAATTAATGTAAAAAGAACAATAAAAGATCAAAGAAAAATTTTAATCGCATACATATTTAATGCGTACATTTTCTGAATTAATATAGACATTCTTAATTACGCAATTAACATAATGATTAATTACGCTACGTGTGCTCAACAACATGCGCGCGCGCGGTTTTGTACGGATTTTCTTATGTGTCCTGCATGTTTACAGTGATTTATGATGTTTCTAATTAGTCAAATGAATAAGCATGCACTTTACTTTCTGCTTCCTAACTTCTTCTAGTCGAATACTCAACAAATTCTATACGTTTTCCAATTACTTATGGCAAGACTGGCGCTCGAACTATGTCTACGTACAATTAGTTATACACTCGCATAACAATTTGTCCTGATTTACTTTACTTAGTTTATTAATTTAAATTAAAGCGTGCAGTAACTGCACATGAAGACGAACAGAAATTGTATTTTAATTGATTTCAATTCATAGAAACACAAAAATTCCAGTCGAGGCAGAAACTTTGTAATTACATGAAGATTTCAAGGAAAAAAACGTTAGTTTTACCTCGATTTGTCGTAAATTATTCTGAGATTTTTACTTTCACAAGAAATTTGCTTGATTTGTATCATGATCAAAGTTACAACTTTTATATCCGGAAGTGAATCATTCGGTTACAGCAACGAAGGATTCATTTTTAAAAGATAATACTTAATAAGAATCATTCAGTTACAACCACCACAGATTAATTCATTAAATCATAGCTTTTTAAATATTTTATTTGGATCCAAAGATCAACACTAATGAGACAGAAAAATTTTCATCATTACACTTTTTAAATATGAAACAAAAATCAACTTTATTAAGGACTTTAAGGACTTAAATGAATGTCCTTAATAAGGTGCTGAATTGAAAATATTTGAAATCCTTTAGAATTAAAAACTTATCTAAACTATACACTAAGCAGTATTATAAATAGTATCGATTTTAAATTCGGGAGTGCATATAAATCGTTCGATTATAACGACGAAGGATTATTTAATCATATCACAGTTTTTTTTGGGCAAAATCGAAAGAATGTTATTAATAATGCAATATTTTAACCATTGCCCATCCTAAATGTAATCCAGGATTAAATCCAATTTTTAAAATCTACCCAACACCTAAGTAAAATTGAATTTTTAAATTATGTGAAATCTTGTAGAGTTAAAATTTTTATTCCGCTGTGTTTATCAAATCATAAAATACTTAGTATATATCAGTCGGTTATAATGATGTAGTATTCACTTAAATATCTTGAAATATTTGGTTCGAGCAAAAGATTAGCAATAATAAACATAATTCACACATCCTAAATATGAATTCGAAATTGAAATAACTTGAGAACTTTCCTAAGTTTATTCACTTTTGAAATTATTAACCATCTATTTGAAGTTAAATAATTTTAATTCCGTGTTATTCAAACGCAAAATATTCGATGATAACGATAAAATATTTGCAGTTTCTGTAATATTTGATTAGTTCGAAAGTTTAACAACAATAAAGATATTTCGCACATCCTAAATATGAATCGAGATTTAAACCAGCATTTAGACATTTATATTTCTAAGCCCTGCGCAGCATCCTCTTTTAAAATCTTTCAGAATCATTAAACACACTTATCTAGTTTAATAAAAACTTTCGCTTAGTTTATAGAAATAACTAGGTAAGTACTTATGGATGGTAAACCTCTTGGGAGTGAACCTATTAAGCCGCAAAATTTTACGATATCATCATTATCATTTTATTCGAAATTTACTGCAATCAGACTAAATTTAGCTTTTATTCGCTCAAGAATGGTCTCGCAATTAAAACGTGAGCAAATTATTCCTAGCGGTAGCATAAAAACGAAAAAACGCGCGGCGCATTCTATTGATACAGATGTGCAGGTCGCGACATGGAAAAAAGGGAAAGGTATATATCTTTTGCAAATACAACCAACCAAATTGGTCAAACATGTGTGACTTTGCGGCACTTTATAAATGAAATTTTAATTAATCGGATTTTTCCCTGTTTGCAAACGCGTCGGGTCCATGTACGGCTCACCTCATCAGCGTTGCGCCGCTACAGCGCGCTGTATGCGCAGGACAATCACTTTTTATGATAAACAAACGTGAAATGCGCGCACTGCACACCACGCATCGTGGCGCGTATTTGCTTAGAGCTTCGGTCTCACCAAACCAAAAGCGATCGCTGTCACTCTCATCAATATTTAGCAGATAATTATCTCTGCATTAAGCAGTTGGTGCGCGCATTTGAAAGGCAAACGCAGCTCATTGGCCGCTGCCTATAAATAAATAAATGCAATGCAAAATTATGAAATATTTTTTTCCGCCTGTGCGAACGCGGCGCACTCTACATTGTAAAATATTTAATAGTTTATGTTAATCGCACAATTTGTATTCTGCGCACAGCGCTCGGTTGATGGTCGCTGCTTAATAAATAAAAATGGAATATAAATAAGCGCGATTTGATGCGTTTGACATTGTGCGCTTGCACACCAACCAACCACCATCATCAGCATCTTTCCCGCGCGCGCGAGCGCTGTAATAAGTTGATTTCTTTTCATCTTTATTTATGCATTCATCGCTGCTGCTGCTGCTGTTGTTGTTTGCAACTGGCCGCGCCAGTTTTTTATTCCGCGCGTTCTCTCGGCCTTTTGCCGAATGCGCATCGCAATGTGGCGCGCGTCATTTAAATAATTTATGCCAATTGTGTTCAAACGTTAGCGGAAAAAAGCGCGCACACTGCCAACTGCGAACTGTGCGAGCCGTTAAAAAATCTCCATGTTCGCGTCCGCATAAAAATTAATTGTGTAAGTGCACACACAACGCACCGGAGCGCTGAATTATTTCTAGTTGCTTTAATCATGCGTCATGATAATAAAAATATTTCGGCGCGTCTTTAAAGTCGGCAAATCGTCATCGTTTGATGATAACACGCGCGCGCGCGACGACAGCGCAAGACAAATACGCACGTTTGACAAAGAGCTGCGAGAAGAAGAGGAGGAGGAGGAGGGCAGAGCATAGCGATCAGCACGAGAAGAAGATGGGTTCGATGCGAACAATTTTAATGAATATCTTGCACTTGAAGTAATTACGCGTACGTTGCGACATATTTAAACGGCATTGCCGCTTTTTTCCATCCGCCGCGCCGCGCCTGCTGCGCCTTTGTCTTCGACGACGTTTGCTATTCTCTTCGACAGTTTGTATTCGGATCGTTTTGGTATCATCAACATGCAGTCGGCTTCTTTTGGCGATGACAACACTTCAACTCTTATACTGAAACAATAAGTTTTAGAGCTGAGAACTACCGAGTGTGGCTTTGCACACGCGCGGCCGATCGGCGAAAGAAACGAAGGTGCTCACCTTCAACGGCACTCGATGGAAAATAGGTGTTAAGATGAGCTTTTTTCCCGAGAGATGAGACTATTTTAGTTATTTTCTGTAATCAATTAATTCCACGCAAAAAATTCTCCCTTCCAATGAAATTTGAAGCATTATTAGGTAGGAAAATTCAGCAAAATAACAAGGAAAACTCGGAAAATTTAAATCAATAGTTGATGAAAAGCAGACATAAGGAATTTTATAGGAATATTTCTTGATTTTTAACAAGTTTTCGTGTGAAAATCAATCGTTATATCCGATATCTTTGTTGTCATAAAATTTCCGTTTTAATTTTGTTTATTGCATTTAATTATTTGTTAATTTATTTAATAATTTTACCAAAGATGCATCTCAATTTGTAAGGAAATATTATTTTCATTTGTTGTAAGTACTGATAAAATATATTATTTAGAGATTATTTATTGAATAGCTGTCAAAAAGTTAAATTTTTAAATAAGATTTATGCTAAATTTAAATTGTTTTTCTGTTGTATTGAAATTGTTGAATCTTATTGAAACTATTGAATTTCAAGGAGAAGAGAAGTTGTTATATCCGAAATAATATTCTTCTTGTTAAGAAATATTTGACATATTTAGCGAAAAAATATTTGTCGTTTGCGTTGCGATAAAATAAAATTATATCATTATTTAAGATTTATTCATTCATTGGCTCGGCTAATAAAATAGTGTTATTTTCAAGCGAAAAGCTAGTAAAATATTGAATAAACGCGCTAAAACAATCCAATAAAAAAGTATAGTACGCACTGATAAGAGGCGAAGAAATGTGACGGCAATTCGAACAGCGACAAGAATAAGGAATAAAAAGCATTTTGAAATTCAGATTGATCCGTTAACGGTTATACGTACGCAGAAGCGATTGCAACTATATAACAACTATAACGTTTAACTTTTATATCAGACGTAATGTTTATTCGATTCAATTCGACGACGACGACAACGACAACGACGACGACGACGACGAACGCTTTGCGCGATGCAATTCGTCGATTACACTATTCAACCGTTGCGCATTGCAATGCGCCGTGTGTGATGTGGGAAAATTAATAACTGATTGCTATGCGAATAAATAATGCTTTATTGCTTTGCATTCAGAGAAATAACGTGAACGCGCTTTATTTATTCGCATTAATTTCGTTTTATCAATTCGCATTTGCAAGCAATTAATTCTATTGATCAGCTCTTGAATTCATCGTTCGTCGATTATGCATTGTTTAGCATTCAATCAGCGAATGCACGATAACGTGCGTAAAAATGTACTTAAGTCGCTTGCAACTGACTTATTGCCTCATTGGTTATTTAATTAGTCAATTAATGGAATGTAATCTCTGTATAAATTAAATTAATTCATAGATTGTTTTTGTAATGCTGACTTAAGTCTGTAATTTGTTGATTTAAATGATTGACTTCTTGCTTATTGGCTTAATCAATTAATCGAAGTCATTGATGACTCTTCATATAATCAGCAACTATGGTAGTAGTATGTTAATTAATCGTAATAGAGCTGGGAGTAGATAATTGGCCAATTGTTCACATGTCAAGTAGGTAATTGTGAAGTGCTATAATGATAACGTTCCCCGATATTATTGACTCCCCGATGCGCAACGTCGAAGCGTTTTTCTAACCATGGGTGGTTTTTACTCAGTATACTGACTGACTGAGCCAGTTAACCGTTTAACGAATAATTATCATTTTGACGTGCGAGCCTTTCCCACTCGCAAGCCACTGCCACTTTGTTGCGTGCGATCTTTATAATGTTTTGATGCTATAATTTCAATGCATTTACATCGATACGACCCTTAAATATGTCTATTAAATAAACATATGGTTTTTATGTGGGTTTACTTATTTGTATTTTACAAAATTAGCGATGCAACTATTTCTCTTTATCTTTTTCAATGTGCTTCTTGTTTAATATTTATCGCCGTGTTCAGTCACAAGATAGGGGATTCCCTCATTTACACACCTTCAAAAAACTTAAAAGTTCAATTAATTCGGAATAATAATTAATAAACAATTTGTAATTCATTGGCATTTGCTTTTTCCTAATGCAGAAAATTATTCGTTAACATAGGGGATTCCCTCATATCACTTGTTGCCAGTTTGTCAATAAATTAAAAATGTTTATAAATAATTAGCAAGGAATAAATTTCGTATGCATTCGCTGTTTATATTCAAAGTTATGTGACACTATAGGGGATTGTGATATTTCCATATTTTTCCCAGAATTTAAATTAATATTTCTTGATTTAAAAAGTTGAAATATGACATGTAAAATTAAGATATCATCATAAGTTAATTATTTAAATTCTTTCTTGTAATAACTTCATTACAACCGCCACCCGTATTCATCGAATACATCTGATTCTGACTCCGATAAGGCGTGTGAACGAAGAATGCTTACGATTCGCAAACAAACGTCCGAATTTTATTGAAATTGATGTGTTAATAACAGTTCTTCGTACACCGAAGAGCACAAGTGCCGCATGATGAGAGTAGATATATTCTCAATTTCGATGGAGTAGAAATTACTATCCGCAGCAATCAGCAATTACAACAAGTTATAATCAATTATAATCAATTAAGCAGGCTAACGACGTGCATATGGGGCTTCAAGGTGTGGCACGCGCAATAAATACGAGAAATTCGAAGTACGAACGGACAAGTAATGCATTTTTAATTTGATTAAATTTTATTACAATCGTATGGAAAGCCGCAACTTTGTCACTCAACCTCCTTCTTTGCCTACTTCACATAAGACTTTAATTTAGTTTTATGTATTCTTAATACGTTAATTCAATAATTACTAGGCGGTAATTGGGCCGCTCGAATGGAATTTACATTTTATTGTGTGGTTTTTGATTGATTTATGAAGCTTTTTTAGTAGATTTCCAAATTAAGTTAAGTCTCGTTTACTTAAGTTGAATTGATGGTGATTTAATGAATGTGTATTCCATTTGGTTAAATTTCACATAACTCAAAGAGTTATTTTAAAATGTTGAAATAGATTATTTCGTTTGAAATGAATAGATGCACTTGCATAATATTTATTTATATTTGTAAAGTGCAAATTTCATTTTTGCAACTTTCTGCCAATTTATTCCGTGTTTAATGTAATGCAAATAAATAATTAAGTAATAAATTACTTATTCAGGAAATAGTAAAATGATTGACAGTTAATTAAAATTTCAACTAGGTAAGTATTAAAAGTTAATTCAAAAAAATTCCATTGTTTCATTGCAATCATTTAGAATTGTTTGTTGAATAATTGCTATTTTTTATGGGAGGTTAAAAAGTGTAAGAATTATTTTATATCTTCCTCTTAATATGGTTATTAATTTTATGGATACAATAATGTTATATAAGGCATAGAAAATCTAAAATCAACATTACAATAAAATGCTTAAGTATGTAACTAACTGACTTAAGTACATTTTAGTTTACGCTTTAAGCTTGTGAAAAATCGACGTCCTTTTATAGTTTTCTTAGTTGCATTATAAATATTGCATTAAAACGACTATTATTTTTATTTAAAAGGTCTCATTATCTCATTTCTACATTATTTTATGTATGAACAATTAAAAATGGCGGAAATATGAGTTATTTGCGCAAGCGCGTTTCTTTAAATACGTTTGCGATGATGACGATATTACGAAAACGACTTATGGCAATTCAAATTTTCAAACATATTTCAGTAATGTATTAGTTTATTTCATATTTGAAGGTAGAATCTGTTAAAAATGATACATTCAAAAGTAATGATGACGATTTAAACAAAAAAAAATTCGTTTTTTGTAAGTTTTTTTTCTAACAATTTCCAACAAAATTCAATATCCTTTTTTCAACACGGGGTTCATCTAATTATAAATCATTGTTGCAAATTTAGTATCAGTTGAATGTTTACTTGTTAATTGAAAAAAGTTGAGATAATCACATTTAAACTTTCAAATTTAACTAAGAGAATATGTTATAATTATCCTGTTACTATGTAAAAATATCTAGTTATTCCTTCACCGGAAAACTCAATCAGAAACCAAATAAATTAAATCATAAAAATAAACTAGTCCTTCAATGGAATTCCAATACAACATTGAAATTAACATCCGTAGAACGTAATAAAAATATAATTAAATTGACACGATTTAATTTGGAAATAAACCTTAACAGTGCATATCAATTTATTCAATCCACTTTTTCGAATAGAATTCTCATTATATTCCTCACCCGAAATATGCCAAACCGCAATAATTTTCAATGACTTATGAGCGTAATTGCATTGTAATAAAACTAATTATTTTGATTGTGACTGACTGATAAATATTATGTACGCGCATGAATATAATTTGAGTCAGTTATTCAATTATTGTACTCGTAGGTGGAATTCAGACACCGAAATGTAATTTAATACTAAATTAAATAGATGCATGTAGGTAGGTAATGTAATAAAACATGCTATAATGATACGAAATTTACACGAATTTGGCGTGTTCTAAATGTGTAAAATGTGTGCAGTCAAATTCGATGAATAATAGTGAACAATCATAACTAGAGTTCATTCGATTCGTAGATACATAAATTATGAATGCATATAAAACTTTTATGTTGCATTATGTAGTCGGCGACTTAATTATTTTGCACTCATTAAATTCAATTAACAACCAAATTTCATTTTTAGAATTTCATTTGATTTATTGCATGTACAATAAAAAAACTGGTGAATAATTGTTAAATAGTATAAAGCAATTAAGAATTTCAATAAATTTCTAATTTACTTATTCTGAATCATTGTAGACTTAAGTCAATATTTCTATGTATTTAAAAAAGTTTTCTTAACACTATTAGCTTCAATAACCGTTTTTAGTGACAATTTCAATAAATCACGCTGTCCCGATAAGTTCATCTTCAAATATGTGGAAACTGGTTTAAGCCTTAACTAAAGTCAACATAATTTTTGAAAAATTTTACTACCATTATACTTTTAATCTAAGTATTTTCTCTTGGTTATAATTACCTTAAATTATTGATTAAAAAAATGTTCGAAATAACACAATATTTAAGTAATTACCCGAAAATTTATTTCTGGCTTGACTTAAGTCAATTTAATTTATTCAAAATTTTATTACTAATTTTATCTTACTTGTAATAAATTTAAATTACTGATTTGCAATTTAAAATTAATTTCATCTCTCCAATGTCGTATTTATCAAAAAATTACATATTCAGAAGAACTCAAAATTTCAGTAATTTTTTGTAAACTTGTTCTTGACATAAGTCAACTTAATTTTTTAATACCATGACGAATTTAATTATTTAATAATATCTGTGGTTTTTACATAAACATTTGCAAGTTGCTTAAAGCAGTTTTTTCTCGACTCTCGACGCACGTCAAGAGTTGATTCACTCCATTTCGGTGGCTCGCATCATTGGCTCAGCGTTTTTTCTACGTTCAAACACACAACCTGTGCCAACGACATCGACAATGCCGATGGCAACAACGGCAACGGCAGTGACGAAGACGCGAGTGACCGATTCGCGGACTGCTTTGCAATTCGTGGGATCGCCACGCGGCGAGTTTCGCGGCTAGAAAAACTTGTCTCTCGTTCCCGATGAATATTTCCATTAATTGAAATAAATCAGCACTCGTTTAGTAGTCTATGCGCCACCGAGCGGCCGTATCAATGCGCGCATTTACATAGAATCAATCCGATATTCACGGTTCGAACGCGCACGCACACATCCTATAAATAATAAATCATGTCCGTGGCCGATAATAAAATTAAATGCTTATCTAAACGATGGACCAGTTTTTATACCATCCAATCATTTACATTTCGAAAGTAACTCAAAAACTATATCAACTTTATTACACTAAACTAATCCTTTGTATGCTTTGTGCGAGAATTATTTTCAATTGAAGTAATCATACGTACAGTTTCTTTGTATTTAGTTAATTGCTTTTCATACGTTCACAAAAATACGTTTTATGTGATATTACAAACGAAACGTGCCACTTGCTGAATTAAACCGATTAGCAACGCATGATAAATTTTAAATGTGTTCAAATTAATTAAATAATTTCATTAAATTTTCGTATAAATGTCATCATAAATATAAATAAGTCATTTAGTTATACAATGTTTAAATTCTAATCATACAAATTTCGTATCGGGATGATCACTGATTGTAAATCGATATTATCGATTGGAATGCGATTAGATCTAGAATATTATTTCAATGAGCAGATGTCACCGAGAGTTGATGGTGAAAGTCGCGTTACGTTCCTTACGTTCTGCATCTTGCAGAAATGGACATTGGAGTTTTCTTTATGGTAACGCATCGCACGCAATCGCTTTTCCAAACATGTCCACCTCCTACATAGCCTTTTAAGCAAACGTTTCCAAAAACAGTCATTGAAGAAATGTTTGCATCCCGTTACCAGACACGTTTTATTTAACAAGGTTGCTACACGAAAAGATTTAATTATCATAGGATAATTCGTCGTGTCGCAGGATAATTTCGATGTGGCAATCCGAAGAGTTCTTCCGTTGGTCCAGCCTCAACCAAAAGGAGGTGTGCGTATACATACGAGAAGAACGAGATTATGCAAACGCACAAAGAAATCTTGAGCCGCGAGCGTGAGTTTCCTTGGAATATAATGCTAAGCGCGCGAACCACTCCTCCGCGACGAGAGCCGATTGGTCTGAGCGGTGCGCGCAGCCACAGACGATTGGTTAAGTCATATAAAAATTCAAATTTCATCGTCGACCGGACCGTGCAGGATCAGTCAGTCTATGTGCACGCGGCGCGCGTCCATTTCGAAATCGTTAAATTTTATTATCCTCCCAGCCGCATTCATTCGGCGTGTGTGCATCACAACGCTCATTAATTCGCAATGCAGCGCGGATGACACATGCATCGTAGCGGCGGCGACGTCGACGACGGCAGCGCGACCGCGAATTATAATTGCCGCAATGCACACCCACGTCATCGCGCGTCGCGTCTCGTCGAGATGCTGTGCGAAAACGCCGAGCAATTAGACAAGCAATTCACATTTTGCCATTTTGTGGCTCCGCCGCCGTCGTCGCTGTCAAACGCAATAGGCGAATGCGATGACGCCTTTAAACACTTTCAGACACCCGCGATGTTTAAACGTCTAAGACGTGTGTACGATCACGTCCGTTTAATGCAAAATGCTCGCTCGGAAACACGAACTATCATTTATGCTATGATTGCAACAATTACTTTTCATATTATGAATTGCCACAATTTCATTTCATTAACCACACTGGGACTTATTCATTAATAACTAGAACGGCGGAACTTGAGACGTTGTAAGTAGACTGTTTATATAAACTAGTGACTTTTGCCTTATTTCTTCACTTAAAAAGAGATAAAAAAGTTTATAATATTTTATCGTTCTCGGAAGTATATTTAACATGACTTAAGTGCATTTTCTTTATTGACTTAATCATAGTCGCAGCGAAATTAAAGATATTTATTCAAAGATGGTCGCTACACTAAAAATTAACTTAAAAATTTATCTTACCACATCTTTAGTACTTATTGCGATGTTCTATACCTACAGTTTTTGATATGAGACTCTTGATCCCCTGATTATTCTATTTACGACATAATAATACTCAATACTGTCTTAATAATGCTCTTTGAACCCATGAATAATGATTTGCCCCCCATATAGTTGGCTCTTAGCGATAATTGGTCCTCCAAAATAATTTTGTGAGTTTATCAAGGGGCAAATCGTCAATGGTCGAATCCTTATAGAACCCTAGTCACCTCATTTAAATATTCGTAAAACCTTGTAACCAAATCGCAACAACTGAAAACCACTGTTGATATTTATTCTTGATACACATCCTTCCAGAATATTTGTAAGTTATTTCTTCAACATCAAACCTTTCAAGAACTAATTGAAATCAAACAGTAATTAATTACTAATAATTACAAATGCACGTATAACCTAATGATGATTAGTTTAACATTAAGGACATTAATGCAGAGTGCGCATTCTAGATGAAAGAATCATTAGCAATAAATGATTAACAAATGAGCGTGAGTTTAATTAAAACAAATTAAAACACAATTAGAACATTGCCTTTGCGTTGTGTACGGAGTTTGATGATTAATGATTTTCTACACAAATGTAAACCCACTTTTCAATTTTACTTTTCTCTCTCTGCCTCTGCGTTTTCATTAGTTTCCCCTTTGCAAAAGTGACTCAAAATAGTACTTAATTAATTATCTCATTAAACAATGAAAATAATTTTTTCTGCTCGGGACATGCGTGAAGTTGAGCTGGAATTCAATGTTGTCGAACAAACGTGGAATTGTCGTCGTGTTCAGTGCGTCGCGGACGCTTTATGAATGTTGCGCAAATAAATCCAGCGAGCATGCAAGTAGTAAATACGGCCGATGGAAAATGAGTATTATTTTACAAGTGGACGGAAAGAGGAACACACGCCGGCTACATTCGCCATCATCGAGTGGACATCAAACATGCTGATGTTGTTCGGCTCGTCGCGAAGCGAACGAATGCGTTTATTTCGTCGGATGTCATAGCGCATTGTGAAAAAACCGAATGGAATTTGCCGCAGTTTTTTCATCATAGTCATGCCAAAAATGTAAAGCGCAGAATGCGCGAATCAAGTTAACTTTCAACCACAGTGCATGCGAAAATTATGCTTGAAGCATGGAAAATCCATTGAATTTTAAATTAAAATGTGACTCAAGTAATCTTTTTAATTATTAATGTTATGCCTTAAGTGTATTTCAAAAAACGAATTTCATATTTACTTTCAAATAATCTTTTTAATTATTAATATACATGAAATTTCTATATAAGATGACTTAAACTATGACTTAAGTCATAAAAAACCCGTAGGTACTTCGCGAATTATCAGAGATATTTCAATATAGCAATGATTACTGAGTAATTGCACAGTAAATACAGTCTATTAGATGCATACCAAACTGATTGCTTAAAAATGATCTTCATAATTATTACTGTTACATCTTAAATGTATAAAAAAGTAACTTAAACTATAAATAATACAGCTTAAGTCATCAAAAATTATGTATTTCGTACGTTATTTAAGGTATTAGTAAAATTTCATGATTTCATGTCAATAGATTAATGATTATTGACTAATTACATAATAAATATCATCTGCAAGACTTACTCCATTAATAAGATGACTTAAGTCACCAAAAAATAATCTTTTGTTTTCTTTAATATTTCCCATGTAGTCATTGTTAATGAGCGCAATTGTAAAATCTAGAATAAAATCTATAGAAATCGCATACTGGAAATGAGCGAATGAACTAGCAAATTATTAATTGATGTTGAACTGATAATGTAAATTGCATTTCTTGTATTGCGCTGCTCCTTCGTCTTCCTTGTCCATGCGCTCGAAACAATTGCAGTGTACGTCGCTAAAAATAATGATAGTCTTTGTGCACGTCGAGAGAGAGTAAAATTTGAGTTTAATTTAAAATGATTTTTAATCACTTTTTATGATAACACCTATTTTCCTACCTATTTATTTAGCTGATCGCTCGGCTTGCGCGATGCCTGTGTGTATGAAATGAAACGGTGAGCTGGCTGCGCAATGCTTCTTTTTGATTTTATAGAAATTTCGTTCCGCTGCCCGCCGAGGATCGTTATGAGTAATGGCAGTCGATGCGATCTAAATGGCATTATCACGTTTTGTATATCGTACTCTCACTCCACCGCGTTGTGGCTGTGGCTTCCACGAGCTTCAGATTTAACAACATCTTCCCTGCGCTTCGCTCCAGCTAATATAACCATCGTTACTAACTAACTTTATAACTAAGTAGGAACGTATGCGCGCGCGCGACGAGGAAGAAGTCGAGCGAAGGAGGAGGCGATTTTAATGGTTAATCGCCCAATATGCATAAACACTCGGACCTCGTTAATTTATACCTTCGCTTATTGAATATCTTCTAACTTGAAAATTGACCACTTGAGGCCTTGGTGTATATTTACTACTTGTTCAAGTCCACTTCATTATCTTATGCCAGAGTTGGTAAGTATAAAATACAAATACGCCGAGGCGAGTAAGAACAGTATGAATATGAACAGCATCTTGCAAATTACCTTACAAGTTAGCAAAGTGCGCATATGCAACATATTTCTATATAAACGCGTAGAAGTATTTTGTCGAGATTTGAGATTCTCGCTGCGTTAATGCGAGGCCGGCGAAGATGTGAACCTAATTATTAAAGTTATTCAACTTGGGTGATTTGAATCCGCTTGAAAATTATTCATGTGCTTTATTGGATGGCTCGTCAAATGTAATTAACCTCCGGAGATATTTCAACATGATATTAGAATAAATGCTTACGAGCCAAGTTTAATCATTATGTGTGATGTTCGTACCTTCAACATTACCGCATAGAGTGTGAACTTTTTTACTCAAGTTCTTTCACCGTCAGTTCCCCCTTTAATATCATGAGGATAAAAACTACCTATTTCGCAAATTATCAGAGATATTCGCAAAATATCATCATATCATTTCAATACATCATTGATTACCAAGTAATTAGTTACTAAATAGCGTATTTCCCGAAATATAAAACGCATTCTAAAGTGATTTTCAGAAAAATATATTTTCAATTATTCCCTTTCTTTTACAAATTCATACTGCCAATATTCAGTTCTAAAGTTCAGTGTTGATAAGTTATTAATACCCCTAATATTCAAACTTCACCAAAAATTTAAGTATTTTTCTAGGGTTTAGTTTGCATCTCATCACCGATACGAACGGCAAAAAAAACCAATTATAGTTACTCAGTTCTTGTCCTATCAACCCTTAAATCGTTAGATGGAAATATAAATCGTTGTCTTTAAGACAAAGTATGAATTGATTTGTCTCAGCAATGCAGTTTTTCCGGTATCCTTATTATAAACATTGAAAGATTTTATTAGTTAATAAATTACAAAATCCATTAATGTAATTAAGATCTGGTTATATTATAAACTATCAATAAGAAACATAAAGAATGCAGAGGAAAAAACAATCAAATCAATAAACAACGTAAATAAAGCGCCGGGAATGCGTAATTTGACATGTGAGAGTTGTAATTTTAATTTGAAAATTATTACTTAGCCATTTTTGTGTGTATAAGCAATGCATCAATCATCATTACACATCAGCAAAACACATACGCACCTTCAACATTGCGTATGCGCATCATTGCACTTTCCGGTTTCAAAGCATTTCTCTTAATAAGAAAACCACAAACTCTCGTATTTATTTCTTACGCACATAATATTCAGTCTTACTGCTCATTTCCTTGCTTAATAAGACTACTTTTCCGTTCGAATATTTAATCGAAGTAAATTAATTTTGCAATAAACGTAATGATAAATTTTGGAAATTAAAATTATTACGTCTTCTAGACATTAGCATGTGTGGTGTCTTCATTCATTTACACTTATGACTTGTCTTGATCTTTTTTGTTGTTGTTTCGCGTAATACAGTAATTATCCTGCAGCCTAAGGCACGAGTGAGCAACGTACACACACCAACGTTAAGTAATCTTGCGTACGCATCGTCAGTGAACACAACAACGCGAAAAGATATTATTTATTATTCAGTATGTGTATGTATTAATAGATCATTATCGCAGGTGATATAATCAAACGTTGCAATGCGCAAACAAATAGCAACCATTATAAAGGAGGAAATGTAAAATAAATTAGAAAATGCAAATCAGCTTCAACTTCTGACGAATGACTTAATAAATGAATTTGCATCTTCCTTTTCTAATTCTTACTTAATACATAACCTTACAATAATTATTCTTAATCCAATAAAAAATACAAAAAGACAGTTCCTATAATTTTCCACTTACCGCAAGTATTCATTAGTTAACGCAACATTTTCTCATTTTCTTGAAAACTCGATTATATTATCCATTATGCAACTTTTCCTTCATACATAAAACTCATTTACATTTTGATTGAATTTGTTACATTGGAAATTAAGTGCTAATTACACGTAATGTGCAATATTTACATTTTTGCTTATGCAACAGAGTGAAATTTTCCGAGCAATTTTCTTTCGTTGTTTTCGCGAGTACAAAGATTTTCATCTAATTTGTAATCACATTGTACGTTGGTAATTATATTTAATTATACTTTGTGTGAATTACTTAATTACGTACAGCAACACATTCGTGCAATATTCTTTTACAAGAAAAATATGTGATTTTCATTAATTTTTTATACATTTTCTAACACTTTATTACCGCTCCATGGCTAATTATTATAGGTACGAACATTCCATTAAAATGACTAAAATCTCGCTCCAATTTTGTTATATTAAATATTGTTACTACGTTTACGATTATTACTTATAGATAGGTAACTATGATTGTTTCAATATTAAAGTATCGCGCAATTAGACATTTTATAAAATTACATTAAAATGATTAAAATTGTTGTAGAAATATTGAAACTAACGGTTCATCTCGTGCGCAAGCCGCTTGTGCCGATATAAATGAAATGAGTTGAATGAAAACGCAAGAAAACCGCGCATAGAATGCAAACATAAAACGGGCGAAAGAATCGAAGCCTCCACCCGTTCGGTCGCAAGTTTCTCGCTCGCTTTGCTTGCTTGCTTGTTCAAACTACTGCGCGTTTCGTTCTTGGCGATCACACACAAATGATCTGGAAACCTTCTTAAACTGCGCGGACTGTAATTATAGGCGACCGTTTAATAATCTCCAATCAGCCACATCGGATCACGCAACCTTACTGCGCTAACAATTTGATGCGTTCTACTGGCGAAGGCATACTTCACCTCGTTGAATATTTGCTAAAGATAGAGAGAGGCTTTAATCATCTTTCCATTTCGGGCTAACTGTTTTACTCGATGCAAAATGCTTAATATCGCTTCTCCCTTGTAATTTTAAAGTGGGTATAAGTAGTTGGTTTAGTGGCAGTCTCTTTTAAATAACACAACAACAAATTAAATATCAATTAATCCACTTGCAAAAAGTTCTCTTCTTGCAAATTTCTTCATAACGTAATAATTTATATGTCAGTAGTGTTAATACTTTATAATCACGTAAATGACATAACGATAAAAACAGTAATAATACAAGAGAAATGTGTAAATACAAAGTCCCGGAAATATATAATAATAGCAAAACACAATATAAGGGTTTTTAGGGAAAAAGGAAAAAAACTCCTTGACAAAATCGGAAAAACCGAAGAATCACGAAAACATAACGAAAGACTAAGAATTGAATTTACTATTACGACTAGAAGCCATTCAAGACTATTATGCACAGGTTATCATCTCACTAATCTTAGTAGTTCAAAACAGGTTCCAAAAAATTATATTAATTCCACTGACGATTCGACCCTCGCCCGTTCTGGGACTGAGTTTTTTCAACAAAAACTTGATTTAACATCTTGAGTGTCATTTCACCTAGAACCTCAAAATCTGTTCAATATACAATTTCATTGTTTAACCCCCAAACGGGGGTCAAATAGTTACCAGTTAGAACATTGTGTTGCCCCTATTTCTCAATCTTTTGTGGTGTTTACGTCCTTTTTCTTTTCCTCCTTTGCTTTGACAATGGTCCTTAACAGGGTAAGTACCCAATATGGGTTTTATTATTGTTTATTTTTAACATTAAATTTTAAGTCTTATCCTCTAATCTTTGCCTTTAAAAATAGAGTTTGTTCATAATTCATACATTTAATCAGTATGCCACTCAAGTATACGGAATATTTTCACCCCTAACCTGAAAAGTGCAAACTCATAACGTGCAAGATGCATCCCTAATCCTTCATGAAACTTAATCAAGCAAAATGAATGTACTTTTCGCGCTAAAACGGATTTACTCCGAAATGAGATTCCTACAACCACTCGCGTTCCAGTTTAGTTTCACGCATATTTAGTTAACACTCTTGCATTCATCTCACTTTAAAAAAGCAAAACGTTCCTCTTCTTTTCAGATAGCATTTTTCATTTACATTGTGTCTGAATATCACCTCCTATCCGGTAATGTGTTGTTAGAGGGCGTTCCCCGGCTGATTATAATAGCAGCACGGCTCTCGGGAATAATTAACAGTCGTGTTCGCTGCATCGACTGCGCCGAAGAAATGAAATAAGGAGGACGGCATCGATTTGTTACATGCGCATCGCAACCATTCGCGGCACAACTGGAAGAAAGAGCCGTGTCTTTCGTCTTTCAAACGAGAAAAATAAACTAAATTAACTTTATGATTTAACTATTCGTCAGCATCGTATCTACCCAAACTCAACATCAAATCGAATTAAATTTCATCCATTCAAAAGCTACATCTTTGTGTGGTTGAAATTAAATACGGATCTGTATAAAATTTTAATATTCGTATAGCTTACACACGCGCAGTGCGTTAGATACATGGCGATAAAATTGAAACAAATAGAAAGAGGAGAAAATTACTATATGGAGAGCAATAAATATTCAGATGAGTAATCGACGCCTTCGTTCTTAATATCAGTTTAATTTGCGTATGAGAAAATAAAGCACTATTCATGGGAAATCGCATTTGAAATCGGAACGAGTCTCGTGCTTAATTAAAATCATGCGTTCGTTCCACACGAAATGTCAATTCATTGGAACGAGCCGCAACGCAATGTGAAGATGATTTCGTTCGAGTGCTACAATGACGATTTCCGCGGGCTTTATTTATCAAGCATGAAAACGCCGCGGTTGATGATGGTTTAAATATTGATATCGTTTACTATTAGAGCATTAAATGTCGACCCGAGTGCGAGAGCTTGTAATAACTTCATCGTGCCGAAATGACAATTAGTTGTAAATTGCGCACCTGCGCATCAAAAGCGCATCATCATTTTATCAATCACAAATGTTGTCACGTTTTGCGCATTAAACAAATTGCTTAAACTTAAATGTTGCACAGTATTTTACTAAATTATGCTGTTATATTAGCGAATTTATCTAAATATTATATATAATACTTAATAATTTCTGACATTTCTCGCGCTTGTTGAAAAACTGAGAAATGTTAAATAATTTAAGTGGGTATGTGGGTATTAAATGGTAAATTATGGTGAGGTTTGTATGGAAATCTCATAAAACGCTGCGAGCAACCTTGGCAGTTATCCGCAAATAACCGAAAGAAGAAAACAAAAGCTGTAAATCATGTACGGAATGAAAGAAGTAGTGATTAAGATAGGTCAGTTTTATACGAGGAACCTGTTTAGATCCAACACGAGATTGTCCTCTTGCGACGACGACTTTTTCGTCGACGTCGTCGTCGTCGTCGTTGTCGTCGTCATCGGTCGACGCCGTCTGCGCGATGGCTCGATATTGAGCACACACGTTTGCTGCTGCTGCTACTGCTACGACTGCCGAAAAGAGAAAAGTCGATGCGAAAATCTCATCGAAACGCAATATTTGATGCGTCCGGCAACGCGCTCATCGTCATTATGTTTATGTCTCAATGTGCGCGCGGCCGCATTCGCTTTTATTCGTCACTCATTCCAAGAACAAAACGCATCATATTTTCCTATCGATAAGCGCCGTTCCTTATTGTATTATCTTTTCCGATCACCAAAGGCCCATAAAACGTTTGTCAACCATTGTTATAATTTTATGCGTTTTTTATCAGTTGCACAAAAAAAATTCAGACGAACTTCAAAATTCATTCTCAGCATTAAAACGACCTATAAATATTTTATCTCCGGAGGGTTGAATAATTTACAGTAAATTCCGAGTCTAACAACTATAAAACATATGTAAAATTCGGTCCTTACCCAAAGACGTCGTTCTAAATGAACATTGAAATTAACTATAAATTAATGCCCGTAAATTAATGTAATTTTATAGAAATTGCAATATCTGACATATATACTAGAGGTTGTTTTTGTACGAGAATTTTTTCGATTTATAACAAGTAGTTGAGAATAATGTCAATTAACAAAAATTTCAAGTTGACTTTATGATCTTTAGGCTGCAAATTCTAAAAAAATGTCTACGTAAATAATTAACTTTGTTACCATTTAAGTGGACAATGCTTTTTTATTTATTAATTTAAATTAATTATTTTGATTTAAATATTGAATTTGTTGTATTATCAATTATGCCGCGTTAATCGATACTAATGATGTCACTAATACCCAAATAACAATTTCGTTATTTTTTTACTTTATTTGTTAATTTCAAATTAACCAAAAACTAGTGTGCAGTTACCCTACATTCCATCAAATAAATATAAAATTAGGTCGTTACAATCGGAAACGTCGTTATAAATGACATGTTAAAATAACAATGAATTAAAAATCATTGTAATCAAAGACATATGCATTCGAGTCGGTCGCTATATCGATATGAGATTTCAATATTTCTTCCATTTTTCCTTTAATATTTTGATGCTTAACTCCGAAGATCAAGAAATCATGTGGATAAGTAATAAATTATATTCAGCGAAATAAATATTATTGAGTATAATCCTAAGAAGCAAATTAACCAGCTGTAAATTTGGATGAAATTGAACAGACAGAAATATTAATTGCCAAATTCGGCATTCCACATCGAACACAAAGAAATTCTAATTAGGGTTCCGAAAGATCAAAAGCGAGAGAGCTTCCAAAGTTCCACCGATGCTTATATTCAAAACACGGGGCTGATGATGAGGAAATGCGCAAGGTAAAAATTAAAATTTTTGAGCAAAATTATTATAGATGCGAACCACATTAATCATCCACAACTGTCATCCCTCAATGTGCAACCCTGTAATTTGTAAAAATCCGTTTGTTCTCATTTTCATTTATTTTCAGCGCGCTCGCGCTCCCCGATGAAAAGAAATGAGCTCTTAACTTCATATAGTTATTCTTCAAGTAGAACATGAATAAACAACTTTCAACTTGTAATTCGTTCAATAGAAACCAAAAACATAATATGTATATTAATGTATAATAAGTGTGGGGAAGGTGCGAATTGTGTCGCAATTTCGATGCACAAAACGTGACATAATAATACTAAATGTATGTGATTATTATGCATGAAAGTAAAAGGTTTCGGGATATTTATGCAATTGTACAAAGCGTTTCCAAATTCTTTAAACTTTAAAGTAAGTATTGCGATATTTACATCCCCTTGAGCGATTTGAAACTTTTAAAATTTCGCACGATGCTTGTAGTTATTAACCCAATGGCTAATAATTGTCATTTAAATACACCAAAACGTACAATGAATTGTGCCTAAATAATATGACAAAATATAATTGGAGAAAGTATTGCAACTCATTGTCACTCTTTTGCAAAACTGCCTTGGGACAAATGTAAAAATTGGTGTCAAACTATTAAGAACCGCACACAATAATATTTTACCCCAAAGCGTTTCCATTGTAAAAAGTATAATTTTAAAGTGAGTTTAGTGAAAATATCTTGTATAATGAATGAATTATTATTCTGTTTTCATATTTTCTCAAAACACATTCAATTAGTGTTCCTGTTTACCACGCTTTTCTTTGCTACAAACTTGCAAGGCGAATGTACTGCGTATAGTTATGTGAATGCATTACGATTATCTGCTAATTTGACCATCAATCATATTGATCGACAATTGATTGTTAATGCGACAGCGCGCCTTTTCTTTCGCCGCTTGTTTGCTCTTCTAACCAGCCTTCTAATTCATATTGTGCTTGCACAAATATGCAACTAGCTTGTAAACAAATTGACACTAATCAAACTAACAATATTCCACTCGATCAACATTTATCTATTAACATAATTGCTAACATTACTTCAATTATGTTAATTGCTTTTCACGTTTTCCATTTTATCATTTTCTTTTCGATTTTTAATGTGAGTAAATGTTTATAATAATTTTGCTTCAGTAAGTTAACTTTCTCACCTTTTAAGTCGTCTTAATTCAGCTACGCATTTAACAAAATTGTTAATACAGTTATGCAATTTATAGGCAGTATCCACACACAACAGTAAATACCAACAATATCATTATCATAATCATAAGTATTTTCTTGCACGTTCATTGCGTATGCTCGCTTATTGCCGCGCACGTAATTTATATTAACAATATTCATATGGAATCAATCTCGGTATAAAGTGTTTTCGCATTATAAACGCATTTTAATTCGACTTTTCAAAACTGGCTGCAGTCGAGGCGATTCACATGACTTGGAATATAATTTAAAATATATCATTAATAGTCACAATACACGACGTACATTCCAGTGAATTATTGTTTTCCCTGAATAAAATTACAGATGCATTTCGTGGCTGCGAGTAATTTGGTGCCTGCTGTTAATATTCTCAGAAATAAATGCGATAATGTTAAGAAAAACGCACGAAATAAATAATCAAATATGTACGACTCTATACATGTACCTATGTATAATAATCCAACGTGTAATTTGTACCAAGAGAAGCAGCAGCAACCACATAAAAAAACTCCCAAAATTACTCGCTTGCTCGCTTGTTTCGTCAAAAGTCTCTAAGCATATTTCATACATTTTTTCATCATTATCATCATCGACGTCTAATTGCTGACCAAAACGCGTATTACTTACTTACTCAGTCAGTCACTTGCTATGTATTTGTACCCGAATTTAATTTCGTGGAAAATTTGTTCGAAATCTTATGCAACGCCAAGTACTTCAACTAATAAATGATTATGAAGTAATCGTTTATTGTTATTTTATTTCGTAGAAAACCGCCAGTGTAGTACGTATGATGTTAATACGCAAAAGCGTTTGCGTTTATTGAACATTTTGTGTGGAATGAAAAGCAACAAACATAAATTGTTTTTAATTATTTAATGAGTCATTTTATTCATGCAATTTGTCACTTGATCCTAGAATAGTTTGGTTGCTTCTCCGTGTAATTAACGAATACGATAATGGATGCATAATGTAAAACGTCATTTGTGCGCAGGCAGCCATTAAAGTATTTCAGAAGTGAAGTGAACGCGCATAGAGGGCAAGCCGCTTAATTATTCAAGCATTAATTTAAAAAATGAATTATATACGAATGCGTATGCAGGTTCGAGTGTATAATTAAGTATTATAAAGAGTTTCGTCATGGCCTTCGAATGCGTTTTGATTGATGCGTCTGTTTTGCGGTTTGTTTGCGTCTATTCGCAAATTTGAAACGCGCCCCCAAGACCCGTGAAACTTAAATCACAAAATACAAATTTCACGCATACATACTCTGTTGCTGCCGCAGCCGCCACATAATTACAATTTAACTGTTTGTTTCCTTTTCGAATCAAAAATATGATTTGCTAGGCGAATGTGGTGTTAGAACATTTTCCGATTTTCGTAATAGAGAATGGAAAACAAGAAGCAGGTAGTCGCGTGGGGCGCCAACAAGAGGTGATTTAGGTAAGGTAAAAAAGATGCTACTAAAATCTCAAGTCATTCTTGTGGTTATTCAATTATAGGAAAAAGTTATTGAAATGATGTGTTGAAAAGTGCGAATCAATCACACAATTTCTATTATTGCAGTCTTGTATTTTAACTGATAGAATGTTCAAATCAGGATTTTATAAGAAAATTGTAGTATTTTTAATTAACATCAGATATCAGGAAATTCTTTCGCTAGCAGATTTTCAACAATGTTATCTATTGCTTCAAGTAAAGAGTGTAAGTGAATTTCATAAATTTATGCCTAAACGTGAATTAACAAAGTTGACTTAGTCATTCTAATCGCAAATTCTAAAATTTTTTTTATTCAAATCAGTTATATAAACGCTGATATCAAATCACTATCAACTTCTCATCAAAGTACCTACTTTACTTTTGTGATTTTGTGAATTTTGTGATAATTTTAGTAACACCTCTCGAATTTTGGACCATTGTGAGAGTATTCTATAGTTTTTTGATAGGATTCATTTAGAAACAGCAAAATTATTTAATTTTTAGCTGAAATACAATATATAAAAATATACATTTTAGCTGAAAAATATAGTTGAAATATAATAAAATATATATGAAATAGTCAATAATCTTCGCATTAAAATCGCGTGTAAACATTTCTAGAATTTTCTAAAATAACTTAAAAAACTGTATGAGATTAGAAGATTCCAAATAAATTTTGATATATCTACCAAATGCATATAAAAAGAATGATATAATATTATTATCTCCATCGTTGTATTATTTCGATTATTCGAATTACCTAATTCACGCGATAATAAGATAACTGATTATCAATAAAATCTACTTCTCCACAGAGAAATTTGCCAATTCAGCAATAAATTCTGATAACACATGCAATTTTTTTATATTTTTTAAGTAAGTATTTAAAGTACTTTTAACACATTAAGCAGGCAATTTTCGAAAATTGGATATTTCACAAATGGAAAGCCATTATGTATTGGCGATTCGAGTGTATGATTGCTCGCGTAAAATTGTGCGCAACCGAATCGAAGAATCGTGCCCGGCGCGCGGACGAACGAAGAAGGTGTTCGCATGCGAACGCGCCAATTTATTACCTCTTTAACGCAAAGATATTATCGATTATCGGCCGGGTATAATGATATACATATTTCCTTCGGCCGCTTGCGCACGCGTGTTGATTTCGTGCAACAATTCACCCGGCCCCGATATTTTCTATTATATAAATTTGCTCGCACCGGGAGAGAAGACGCAAGCTTAATTTCCACCGGATGGACACCACGCGCGAGCTGGCGCTGAGCCATTGCCGCTCGCAGCGAGACAGAGCGCGAAGAAGAAGCGATATTGTCACCAGATAAATGCATGCGAGTTGCGATGCTGCTGATAAGCATGCCGTTTCATGGTGGTCGCACACTCTCCTTCGCTTTGTTACTTATATTCCGGGTGTTTAGAAAATAATTTATTCCAAGCTTCTGAATTTCATACGAAAATTTTCACCGTCTCCCAGTTGTATTGCACGAGGTCATCATTTATGCAATGACCTCATATAATAATGATCTCACAACTTAAATTGAGTTCCAATTAAAGGCGCACATTAAATCCATATTTTCGGAAATTGGAATAATTTTTAATGGATAAAAGTGTATTATAACTGATTATAAGCCTTTTTTATCCTTGGATCTTAAGACAATGCTTAAAGAAACTGTAAAAAATGTCTTGTTTAACAAGAAAGAAGAGCACACGACCTCCATAATTTGAATACGCTCGTATAGCATACGTGCACGAACACGTTGCAAATTTTTGTTTTACCTCATCTTCTTCGCCTTCTTCTCTTCCTCGCCTTCTTTACTTCTTGTTCAGTTTCGTAGCATGCGGCGCGCAATTTTGAGCGCGATACAAAAAACACAACGTGCACTCGACGTGCATTACTGCTTTTCGCGCATTTCGAGACCAATCTGCATGTGCCTTTTCAGCGTAATGATGCACAAGCACCTTGGTTACTTTTCCTTCAAAGAGATTTGAGATATCATGAGGTAAAACTGCATTCGAGTGTTAGCAAATTATTAATTGTATTGTGAGTTTGACTTGCTGAATAATGAACTGAAAATCCTTTAGATAATTAACAAAAAATTAAAGGAATTATTACGTACGTTAAGGTAAAGATATTTTTAAGATTTTTCAGCATTTTTCGTTTTTTCTACTTAAGAAACAGATTTAAAGATTAAAACCTTTGTTGAACTAATTGTCTAATTATTAATTATGATATTGATATGAAACAAACTCCGTTTTTAAAAGAATTTAATTTCTAGAAAGATTACTTGCTGGACTTTGCAAAATGTTCACATAAATTTTAACGCTTTTCTTCTTCTCCATTGATTTGTACAACAATTTTTGTCGAATTTTACACCTAGCGTATTTCTCACACTATAACACGCGACCTAGGAAAATGAACTTAAACTTAGCATGTGTCTTATAACGTGGTAGCATATCTAATCCAAAAATTAAACTTTGAGACATTCTCTCCTCAATAATTCGTCTTGAGATATGTCTTACAACTAGTCGTAATACTTTGAGAATTATTAATTTTGTTATTTGCTTTTTCTAGAACTCAATATGAGTGTTGTTAACAACAAAAGATATAATAATCGGCAAAATACATTTTTTCTAAAAAATCGTCTTAAAGATAGAGAAAATTGTGTTATAATCGGGGAAATACGCTGAGTATAAAATTAAATTGAGTATTCAAATGAAAATATTAAGAACAGGAAACACATTAGAACACATTGTGCAGAAATTTTTACGAATAACTTAATGAAACGCGCGCGTGAAAAGCACAAGTCATAGGCACACATCTGTCACGCGGGATTCTTAATTGAGTTGGTAATCAGTGAAATAAGCCGCTGCTCTAATTTAGCAAGTTGCGCATCGGCAACAGCAGCAGCAGCAACAGCATGCTTGCTGTATGGTCTTAAGCAGCAGTCGCTTAAAGCTTGCTTTGCTCATGACGCGATACGATGCGATGCGCGGATGTAAAATAAGAGGAACGCTCGCATGAATAATGAAGATTGCGGCGCGTGAGCGATACTTGTTTACGACTTGCCTCATTATTATTATTACATTGTGTTGTGATGCGATGCGCTGCAATGCGTAAGCTTATACGCTTTTTCCTCTACATACTCTAACGCCTTTTCGGACTTATAATTCACGGAAATCAAACAAGTACCTCATTTTATTAATGACACTCTCGAAAAACACCTGCGAATTGAATCTAATTCCATATGTAAAACACGTGATTAATCAATATGCAATTTGAGAATGCTAATATCGATGAGGCACATGCACGAAGCACATTATTGGTTCATCAAATTCGAGTTTGGTTTAATATGCGCGTGCATAATTCGGATGTAATTAATTTCGGATGCGTTATGCGCTCTCGACGTTGTAAGTAAGACGCGTATTAGTGCGTGCGTGTGTTGGCCGTGCGCTGAAACGCTGATGAGCGAAACACAGGTGTGCATTCGTATTATTAATATTACTCAACTGGCGAACGTCCCCACACAAAACACATACAGGTGTACGCCATCAATATTCATCAAATGCAAAAACTGCGCGCCGAACGCCAAGCGACGAAGGTGTATTGAAAAACACTCGGTCACCATTGGCGAAACTCTAGCTGAATTAATATGAATAGAATAATTTATACGCATAATGGGACAGGCATAAATAAATATATAAATAAACATGTCCCTTTAACCAACTGAGACTGAATTAAATACAGTCGAATTCGGTTATGTCAATGATAAAAATATCCTTTTAGGTCAGCAAAGTTGACATATTCAAATAATAAAAATTATCCTTATTATGAAAAAGGAGATTACTTTTTGAGCACTTTTGATCGCTGTATTCAAATATCTTCTGTTGCAATGTGTTTTGTAAAATTATTCTAGAAAATTCTAAGAAATTCTAGAAAATTCTAGAAAACTTCTAGAAGTTTCACGATAAAAATATTCACTAAAAATTATCCTTGCTATCAAAAACAATTGTAATCTTTGAGTCTTTTGATCGCTGTTCACAAATATCTTCTGTTACAATGTGTTTTGTAAAATTATTCTAGAAAATTCTAGAAAACTTCTAGAAGTTTCCCGATAAAAATATTTAATAAAAATTATCCTTGCTATCAAAAACAATTGTAATCTTTGAGTCTTTTGATCGCTGTATACAAATATCTTCTGTTACAATGCGTTTTGTAAAATTATTCTAGAAAATTCTAGAAAATTCTAGAAAACTTCTGGAAGTTTAACGATAAAAATATTCGCTATATTTGAAACCGACTTTAACCGAACGTGAAGTCAATATATCTGAATAAATTTCTTAATTTATTATTTATTTGCTACATCGCTACAGCTTAAATATATTCAGAACCTATTAAAAATGAATTACTCTTCTTTTAAATTAATTTAAAGTAAATAATCCTATCAAAATACTATAAAAGTAAATTGACTACGTCGCTATAAGTGAAATATAAACTTATGCTAATTCTTACAATTGTATTTTAACTCAAAATAAATTCTATTACTCTGCTTTTAAATTAATTTCACGCAAACAATCCTATCAAAAAACTATAAAATGCTCTCTCATGTTCCGAAATTCGCGCTGTAATAAAAAGCTTATTTTTCTTGAGAGTGAACTGAATTCGAAATAGGTTTATGTACAAAGGGGAGTTTTGCATGAATGAATGCGATTGTACGCGGTGAAATTGCGTATGCAGTGCACATCGAATGCACGTCATTCGCAGAAATTTTACTATCAAATTGTCTCTCGAATCCTGCATGTCCTCGAGTCCTGCAGCTAGCAGACCGTGTGATTGCCAATCGTTTGCGGTCGTCGTCTTTGATTCTTCACTTGGCATCATCCCCCGCATTCGCTACCACCGCACTCCACAATTCCATTGACTCTATGCACATTCTACATTTTCGTGCCGCGCGCTTTAAATAATTTGAGCGCAAAGAGCGCAAAAAATATTTACTTAAGCCATCGCTGCGTACGGCACAAATCTCATGTGTATAATTTGCGAAAGTTTTATGACATCAGAAAAGCAAATCGGCGAACGGCTCCATACGCAATGTATAATGTTGTGTAATGTGTGTGCAAATTGTTTCTGTGCGCGCGAATACGTGATGCAAATTAGTGGCGATTAATGAAACGAATAAAATCATTGCGCGTGGTGTGTGCCCGCCCGGCTTTGATGTCGCCTTTAGTGCATTTCTTGCAAGTCGCACTCGTAAAACCTTCGATTCTAAGAAGGCACCACTGTCGTTCGCTCGTCCACTCCAGTACGCAGCGCAATGAAAAGCCAACAAAAGAAAAATCAAAGGCGCGCAGACGTACGCTCGTCTTCTTCTTGGTCGTCGTCTTCATCTTCATCTTCTCCTCGTTCGCTGGCCAACTCCAGCGATTTTCATGCTCGCACAAATGACATAACACTGCGTGTCCATCATGCGTGCCCTTTGCGCAAAATCGATGCATTTCGCGCTTGCGAGTCAAGTCTTAAAATCGCTGGCGATTGTTTGACGCTTTTTCATTATAAACGACGGCGCCTTGCAATGTAATAAAATCATCTTTCACATCATAAGACATATTAACCACTGCTTAATCAGTTCTCATGATTCTCAACTGTCATTCTTATTTTCAAAATAAATCAATTTTACAACAACTTTGACTTCAAATAACAAGAAATTAGTTTAGCACAATTTATTTCTTACATTAAACAAAATTACTATATTTTTCGAAAACACTTTCGTAAATTTGTCACAACAACAATTAATATTCATGTTATAATTTGTTAAGTTGTACTTGTACTTAATCAGCTTTAATAATTCTCATTCGTGATTTTCTAGGTCGTCTCACAGGTTATAATAGCAAATTTGATGATATAACAATCAATAATCAATAAATGAAGCATATCAGCTTACTTCCTATACGTACACATAGTAATGATGAATGTTGAGGTTATCACAACAACAATAATATTGAAACTGGTGAATTAAGTTATTGATGAAGGAAATTACTTCGTGTTAACCAGAGTATTCCTAATACGTATGGTGACGTCAACATAATTTGCGACAATGTTAGTTAACAACAAATAAAGTAGTCCCTTCAAGCATATACTTGTCTCGGGCACTGAAATACGGTTTTCCACTGCGCGTAAATAAGCCAAATCATCAACAATGTACTTATGCCTAATCTGCTTGAGAAACGTGCATATCAATGCACTAATCCATTACCAACAACTATAAAGCCAAGTCTCCTTATTTATATGCACCGGAGTCAACCTAACCTCACACTGGACAATGATTTGTTGAAACCTCTTGAGTCTCATATATGATTCACAATACATTGATACTTTCATCGATTAGCTCTATCGATTAGTCTAGCACAATAGAAAAAATAAAAGGTACTCACATTTTACTATACTTAATCATGTTGTATTTATCCAGATTAATAACCATACAGGATAATTGAATCCAATGAATTTATCCAGGAAGTAAACAAGTATCCAGTTGAATAAGCACAACCTCTCTACACTCCCTATTAAGTAGGAAATTACTAACATTTCGCTATGAAGTAACTAACACGTTCTATACACCGAATCTCCACTAGACGTACTAGTCCAAGTACACTGACCACGAGGAGGTTACTGCAATAGGCAAATACTTCACATAAACACGATCTCAACTCGTTGAAACTCGCAGGTGCTAGACAACAGCAAATCCGCACATCCAAAATTTCTTATAATATATGCAGCCCTTATTGCCTAAAATAATCACTCAAGCTAGAAACTACAATAAACTCTATGAAATTACGACGTGAGTCAAAATAAAGTAGCTCAATGTTAATTAATACACTTGAATAATTTCAGCTTTTTAACGTTATGAACTACTACAGCGTGTAATTTAAGCCAAACACCTTTTTTTCATCAGAATAAGCAAATTACTAATAATTAACGTCTAATTGACATGCATTATCCTTCGGTGAGTATCAAGTAACACCGCACCGAGAATTATTAGACGAAGCAAGTGGCATTAAACGGTAATAACACAATTGCTGTTAAACAACAAAGTGGAAAGGGGGGTTGTGAAATTGATTCTTATCAGATACGGCTCTATTAGCCAGCTAGCGCACAATGCGCGCCCGAGGAAAAAGTTAGCGCGAAAGACGAAAATAATTAAGATGCTTTATCTATGAGGCATCTGGCGGTAAGGAAAGGGCACGAGCGCATCAATGGCTGAGCGAGAGACGAGAGTTAAATTAACTGTAGCTAACGCGCGTTTTTGGGTTATTTTTTAACGGGGCGACAGCTGCCGTTTTTTGGCGCATTCGGAAGAGGTGCTTGCAAGATGCAGCGGCGCGAAGAAGAATGCACCACGAGATGAAGACGACAAACGACGCGCGTCGTTTACGAGGGTGGTTACACAATCACAATGCGTCGTGTATTAGAATACGTTTAAGAAGGCACACATTGTGCAATGCAATCGGCACGGCATTGATTTTCTTGCCTGGATGTCGTATTGCAATTTATTTTCCACTTTTTTTCATCCGGCCAAAAGTCTTATTCTTTTGCACCGTTTGAATAATAGGTGAGCTGAAAGTCTCGAGTCTTCAGTCTTGCGAGACGTTAATGTCCACAGCTTTGCTTTTTCCTCTCTCCACTTTCAATGCAAACCTGAAAAATTCCAGTGATGTACTTAAATGTAGGTGGACCTCGCTCGAGTTGTGATAAGATATGAGTACATCGTGAACGAAATTGCTTCAAATGAAGTGGCAGTAGCATCAGCCACAATTTAGCTTTCCAACCGTTAAATGACATGTGGGCAGTTTATTGGCCGAAACACGCTGCCGCTTCTGCAGCAACGAGAAGAATACGAAGACGCCAGCCACCAAGAAGTCAAGCAAAGAAATCAAACTCGCTCTTGAAAGATGTTGATGGTCAGTTGGTCACTTCACAACCGTCTATTCGCTAATGGTGTGCGGGTGTGCAGAATTCCATTCACGAGTGCCCTCTCAATTATTCAATTATTCAACGTCTCGCACCTTTTCAAATGAGGAATAATTGTACTATTCATAGATTATTCCATGCTGCTATAACTCATTTAGTATATTTCTTTTAATAAACGTATTCGACTGAATGATTTCACTCGTCTTTAGTTTAACATTTGACTTCTTTTCAAGTTCGTTTTGAATGAGATTAAAATCTGTTTATATTTGGTTAGAAATTTACCTGAGTTTTGTGGTTTTGTGAAGAAGAATTTGCATAAATTTTCTATTTCCGGTGATACATCATGATGTTGATTCACGAAATTGATGACTAATGAAGTGGACATTTCAAGTTTAAGTTCATGGTTATCCTAGAGAGGTTTTAAATAAATTGTTTAAATAAAACATAAAAAATAAGTTTTATAAGTGACGAAACAAGAAGAAAACAAGGTGAATACAAGCATTATACACATGTCAAATTGTCAAGGAAAAAATGAAGAAGGGCGCAAGAAGATTGCGTAGGTGAATACAACCCGAATTGAAATTCAGCTTTTGAGGGATTATCCCTCTGGGAGGACGCTTTGAATGTTTTCCTATAGACTTTCCGACCGGTTGCACAAATCTGCAACTTGTTACAATTCGTGTACACTTTTAATATCTAATAAACGCACGACCTTTTGCTCAATGCGCAATTTCCATGGCCTCGGGGACGACTTGACGCATTTTCATTTGGAAAATCCTAAAAAGCTGATGAAAAAAATGCGTCCATTGATGTGTTCAAATTGTCTGATTGAGCAATAACGTGTGAACGCTTTCAGTTTCGTATAAAAATTGAGCTTTCATGCGATTTTTTCCTCGTCGCGAGAGAATGCGTGAATAAGACTTGCATCAATGAGAAAATGAGGGAAGAAACCTGTTATTATCACCATGGGTAAATCTCGGTTGGATTTTGCTGAATTATAGCGAATTTTATTGAAATTCAAGGCGTTTATTGAAAAATCTCGCATGGCATGGGGTTAAGTTTATCGGAATTTTTTACATTTAAGGGTAAATCTTATTGTGAGGATGGAATTTTTAGAGGGTTAAGGATATTGCATGCTGGGATAATTCGTGCAAAAGTTGGAAGGAATTACAATCAAGAAAATTATCGGAAAACCGTTGGAAATCAATCAAATCGATAAATTTCAAAAATCTATGAGAATATGAAATCAATCACCAATGGGTATAAAATAATTTTAAGGGTTAATGTTAACTTAAGTTAACTAGTCACTTAAATCTAGGGTTCAATAAATTTTGGAAATGAATAAAATCACATGTGAGAAGGAAATATTCCTAGGATCAATGATAACTTAAGTCAATAAATCTAAGTCATACTTAAGATAATTAAATCTAGAATTCAACAAATTATAAATTGAATAAAGTCATTAAAATATTCCTAGGGTTCATGACAACTTAAGTGACCAGGCTTAAGTCAACTGAATCAATAGTTTTTCAAAAATCAATAAAATCAATACTGAATTAAAATGATATCAATATTAATGAGTATGAAATATTCCTAGGGTTAATGATGATTTAAGTCAATAAGCTAAATTCAGACTTAAGTCAATAGAATTGTTTGTTGATACTACGTTTATATGATACAAATGGAATTGTTTATAGGTAATTGAAAAAATGTTATTTATTTTGAAAACTTTCTCACGCATTTTAAGGACGAATGCGACGTGAGCGTAAAAAGAAGTCGATTTGTGCATAATGAGCAAATAGTTATTGTCCGCGCGGATGCGCATTTGCATTGAAAACAAGCGCAGATTATCATACGCGCGCAATTCCATCGATAGCGATGCGATTGCGAACGGCCATTAGATTTTATTTTATTTGCCGGCGCGGCAATGAATTGGTTATTCCCGCGCGCAGATTTATTGCATGCGCGATTAATTAGACATTGAAACACGCCGGCCACGCGCATAAATAAATGCGCGGCTGCCTGCGTCCGCTCAATATGCAATTAATTTATTTCGCATTTGATTCCTCTATTGATTTCCATCGGTGCGCCGTTTTTTTTTCATTGAAATTTCCCTTATGATTCAGCAATAAACCGGCATAAATCGCATTTTGCGCGACAACAATTCGCGCGAACGCATAAAAACATTGCGAATGCGTTTTATTCATGCGACTTTAGAGCGCATTACACAATGCAATTGCTGCTTTTATTGCTTGATCACATTGCATTATAATAACACATTTATTTCGCTCTTTATATTCATATACGACATACGTACGCGCAGCAGAATGTTTATACAATTCGTACTTTTGTAAATACATTTTGCTCTTTACTTCGATTAATATTTAATTATTTCTTCAAATTCAAGTTCTCAGAATGTCATGCGGAGTATGCGATCAATATTTATATAGAAATACCTATTTACACTGTCAAAGCAGTGGAGAAAATCAAATAAATACAAATATCGTGTTAATCAAGAAAAGTAATAATTTTATCCGCGTAAAATTTTACTAAGTAGATACATTGCATTAAGTGATTAATTGCAGTAATAACGAATGTTACTTTATGTATTCAAGAATACCCGGAATATAAAAGTTAACGGGAAAACCTTAAAATGTAGTTAAACTATCAAACGTGGTGAAAAAGCGTATAATTCAAATATCGTGTTAATGAAGACAGTATAAGACCGTGTAAAAGAAGGAATTGGTACATTGCACTAAGCAATTAATCCGAATTTTAACGTTGTTTATTAAATCAAAAAACTGGAGTTAGCCGGAAAACCGGAATAAGAGTTAACCGGAAAACCGGAATAAGAGTTAACCGGAAAACCGGAAAAGTGTTAGAACTATTAAACTAGTATAGAAAACGATAACCTTCAAATAATCGTGTTAAGAAATTTAAAAATAACTTTGACCGTGTAAATTGAGAATTAGATACATTATTTGAATATTAACCAATGTTGGTTATTAATAATATTGTTGGGAAAACTAGAATGAACCATAAAAGCGGAAAAATATTGTACAACTATTATTCTCCTGGGTTTAATACCAGAATAATCATATAATTTAAATATAGTGTTAAAGAATAATCCTGACCGTGTAAAGCAAGGAATCTGCACTTTAAAGTTTAAAGTAGTAAATTAACTAGTTTTAACAGATCTTGCTTGAATTAATAGATCATTCGTAAAATTAAAACAAACCGCACTTTTTACTAACCGGAAGTTTTCCGGACAGTCATTAATCTTGCTTTATACAAAATTTATTCTAAATTTTATATAATAAACAGTGATTATGCACATAAAACTTAAAGAAAGTATGAAACAGCTGTCATAATTAAATATTATTTTAAGTTAAAACATATTGATTAAAACTAATTTCTAGTCGACACACAATGGAAATTTCTATGAAAAACAATTTAATATACTTAATGATTTCCGAGTAGTTGAAGCGAAGCCATTTGTAGCCAAAACACTTCTTACTCACGCCGAATGCAATCATGTGAGTTGGAATGGAGGGCAAATGCATGTTCATGCTGTTCCTACTCGATGCATTTCTGTACGGCAGCCGATTCGCAGATTGGCAAAACCGACAACGAAGCAAAGGACGGAGCTAGTGAATACCGAGACGCAAAGGGTGATTATTATTACGTTTTCGGGTTTAATGCCTTGCAATTTGCCTTCGTTTCCCTTTCATTACGCGTTTCCTCTACTTCGCATAGGTATTTTCAAGATGTTTTTACTTTTATTTCGTCTTCTTTGTTTTCGTACGACAACAACCACCTTTGTCACATTACACTGAGTCCTCTAAGCCAAACAAACACCCAATTGCCAAAACTCCTCTTTAAATTTCGTCATCACTCAGTAAACTTGGCAAAATAGAAGTTGTTTGTGTCGGAGGAATATTTAAACCGGAAACGTAGAGTGTATGATTAAAACGCTTTCAATGCGTACAAAAAATCATCATTTATACCTGATCCTAACCTCAAAATGTGCCAATACTTTGTCAATATATTCGTAGAAAACGTAATCGCATGTCGTCTTCTTAATGATTTATAATATGTGTGTAATAAGTATCATCTTTACGCTTGCAAAAAAGGGTTTTGCAACTGCACACATTCACGTCTCGTGCTGATCTCAATTCAGCCCAAGGAATTGTGACTGCTGGCACGCGTCCTTTCTTTGTCCTTATTATTATAGCGTGTCAAACGCGGAAGTCGTGAAAAGGGTTGGTCGTCGCCTTCAGGTAGCTCGGGCCGCGTGTGCGTAACATACGTGTGCATTCATCTTCGCGTTGTTCCTCTTCTCCTCTCTTCATTTACAATTCCAATGAGACGGCTTCGGTTTCGGCGCAGCGGGCGACAAAACGTGCACGTGCCGTCGATTACTTGAATGGCTGTTAAAACGAAATCGGATTCAATGCACCATTTTTAACTCTTTCCTTCCTTCCGCGTTCGCTTTTTACGCAAGGGTTGCGCCGCGCTTGCGTAAAGGGTGTGTAATTCAATTACATTTGCATTCTCCGGGGGTAAATAAGCACAGCACATGCGTCCAATCAAAAAAGTGAAAGGTATAACCTGTAATCATTCCTATATCGTAATTTATTGCTTGCTATCTTGATATTAAACTTAAACAAGAAAGTAATTAAAAGCGAGCTTCGAGTGTGCAGACGAGCCTCGGGCGTGCATTTATTAGTGCTTTTCGGGGCATATTAGGGTAGTTTCGACCCCAAAATTAATGCAACTGCACCAGACGCATCCATTATGCACGTCGATGGATCAATATTGGCGATATTTGTCCAGTTGCACTGCGAGCGATGCGCACACGAAATGAGCACGAAGGACGTGCAGATTGGGAAAGCAACGAGGGATTTGCATGCATGATGTATGCATGTGGACAATGACGATCAATGAACGTTCGAGACAATACGATGTAACAGCACTGCACTCCATTGCACCCTTGCTAACGATGCAGGGGATGATTCATCTTGTTTTGCTTTCCCATGGCAGTGCGCATTAATGTCACAAACGTGAATATTTAATTTGTTTGCTCAATTGAAATAAATTATCATTAAAAGTAGGAATATATTATTATTAAAATATCCAGAAAATTGGAAAAACTTTTTCCAATATAAAAAGCTCAGGAAAATCTACTCAATGCATTCTTAAGGAAGGCAAGCATCAATTAAGAAGAAAAATGTTTTTTTCGAGTAATAAATTCAATTGGAAAATTTAGAAATCAATAAAAGTAAAATATTACACCTTAAAGTATATAAGAAACACCCACGAGACGTGAAAGTATATAGACAGACGCAAGACGAAGGAAAAGCGATATTTTCCTTATGGAAATGGAACGTCGTTTTACATAGAACGTATTTTTATGTGTTCGGGCACCCTCGCCGGGTTTTGAAACGGATACGCGCGCGAACAGGGAGGTGGCCGATAAAAAAGTGCTCGTTTATATACGGGAATACGTTATACACCCGTGCGCGAACCCAGCCATTCCGTGTTCGAGCTGTATTCAGATTAGGGACGCGCAGTCGCGCGCCGTGCGCATTTGATATGCACCAATACCCAGCCATTCCCGTCTGCAATCCCGACGTTGCTGCCGCCGCCGCCGCCAGCGGGACGCGTTCACACGCCGCTTATGAATGTCGCCCCCGCGCGCACGGGGTTGCTTTCCACTTTAAATTTCTATTGGTCGCTTCAAACTCGCAACCCTATTTTGCATGTGAATGGTCGACTTCAACACCGTAGGAAATCCTTTACCGTTTTTCATCATCCATTCTCACACTAAGCTAAGCTAGCAAAAAAGTTCGTTAAATCGAGATTTTTTAACGGTTTTTACCCGTTTTCCCATTTGTCACGTTAACGCTGCAGAAAAACGGTTTTTTACACATTGACGCTGTATTAAAATATCGAAATTCAATCTATTTGACCTAAAAAGCTCTCACAGTATGACAGCGCACCGTGTGAGAACCACTCTGCGAATTTTTAAGGTAAAGTTTTGCATTTTACG
Organism: Anaulacaspis nigra; assembly: GCA_030264675.1. Classification (NCBI taxonomy): domain Eukaryota; kingdom Metazoa; phylum Arthropoda; class Insecta; order Coleoptera; family Staphylinidae; genus Anaulacaspis; species Anaulacaspis nigra. The sequence goes on from JARJDV010003793.1 coordinate 47,745, forward strand.
CGTTTTATAAGACTTTAGGGGTTGTTCTGCGCAAATACGTGAGGAAAAAGCGCAAAAATGTAAAGCACTTGAGGAGAGAGGGAGATGAACGTAGCGGTAAATATCGGGGACATGCGAATATCGACGTAAATTTAGTTTTTTAGGGAAAAAATTCAGGTCGGCAAGGTGAAACACCGTACGGTGTGTTTTCTTTTTTCTTCTATTTTCATTAAAAAAAACTCGTATTTCCTGGGAAAAAACGAACACTACACCTTGAACCCTCTTCAATGCATCTCAAAGAATTTCCCTCAAGATTTGCATCAGATTGTACAAAGAAAATAAAAAATTGCCTCATAGACAGATATTTAAATGTGAGAATATTATAGTTTTAATCCCGAAAAACTAAAAAGGCTCATCTTAAATTTTCATGTTATTAAAGTAATATTTTATCATAAACAAACATGAGTTTAAAGCAGACATTCCAACAAAGAGTGGCATGCAAACAAAAAGCGTAAAAGCATAAATAAAATATTTATATGATAATAATTTTTACGATGCGTCCATTAATATTTTACATGTTTTCCAAGCATAAATACACGAAAACTGACACAATACAACGGATTTTCCATTCATCCACAGCGTAAAAACCTTGTAAACCGTGCAAATTACTTCTTGGCAAAATCATTAAATCAATACCGCATTTATCTGACAACTAATGGAATATTTTCACGTGAATTACGTATAAACAATGACGCAGTCTTTTATTTTACATGCAGTGGAACACAATGTATATTTCGCAGGAGACAAGGAAAATGCGAAAAAATTTATGTGCTCTCGCTGGTTATAATATTCTTATGTATCTCGTACACACTTTTACAGGCGCAAAGCCAACAATGCCAGCCGACCAGAGCAGCGGCGGCGGAGGCGGCTGTGGCGCGGTGGAGGAAAACAAAGTTGTGCACTAAGGGGGATGAGGAGGTGGCTTCAAGCTTGAATGCGAGTAAGTGAAACATTATCAAGATGTTGTAAAATTTCCAAACGCGCCGCATGCATCCCGCGCGAAACGCAAGAACAAAACTCACATAAATAATCAACTTTTTCCTGCGCATGCGCAATCTCTCCATGAAATATTGATCAATTTTTATATTTTAAACTTTCCCAAAACTTTTTACCACCTAAATTATGACACTCAAAAATATTATTATTACGGCCAACACGTGGACTTAAAGTCAAAACACCATTAGGATTGTAATTGGCGAATCGTAAAAAGCCGACTAAAAATTTGCATTTTATGCATGCGAAAATCAATAAAACGACTAAAAAGTGAACTTGAGTAGTAAAATTTATTTGTCATATTCGTCTATTGATTTCCCCGCGTATTGAAGTCCACGAGCGGAAGAGAAATATGGAATGAAATATAAAGTTTCACTTCTCAATCTTCGCGCTCGGCGAAGAAAAAGCATAGAAAGTTAAAATTGGTGCGTGTAGCTTGTATAAAATTAAATAGGAAAATGTAGACATTTTGAAAAATTGAAGAAGACGAAAATATGAAAACTCAATAAAAAGTTGTAATGGGAAAGGCGCTGCAGGAAGACGGAAGAAAGGCGTCTTTCGCGAGCGCGTAACTCCGGTGAGCAGGGAAAAAGCGCGCGTCGCGTTGCTTTCTTATTTTGCGCGCGGAGGCGGCAGGCGGGGGTGGCTGCACAGGCTGCACTCGCAGCATATATATTCATAAATACATAACATATAGGAATAAATAAATAATCCATACAATTTATGTACTATTGTACATCGCGCCAGCGCGCGGCTTGATTGGTCCGACGACGTCTCCCACCCACGAGCGTGCGACGAGGATGGCAACAGTGCGCGCTTCCTGCAACGCCGCCAAATGCCCCCACCAACGCCACCACCACACGTGCTCGCCGCTTGCGCGTGTGCGTGCATCCTGGCACTTGAATGAAGCGCACAAGACGCGCCAGCAGGAGTGTAGAGTTGGAAGGAGCAGGAGGATTGCACGTTGCGAATTCAGTTGGCGGCTGCGAATACCGCTGGGTGCGACAAGGACCCGATCCACGGCGGCCGCGTGTGTTGGTGGCGTGCGTGTGTCCATGTCGGGGAGATGGTATGGGCATGGGTCGTTGCTGTTGCTGCCTTTGCCGTTGTTGGCTTCGCTTCTTCGTGCGCTCGGCTCACTCCAACAAACGAGCACGACCAGTGAAGGTGTGCGCACGTAGCAGCACGTTGCATACATAGATACACCACACACGGCAATTTATTACATTACGTTTGTTGTTTGTTGTTGGTCGTCGTCGTCGTTGGTTCGCGGTTACGTGCCAAACTCTGCGGTCCGCACACGCAAATGTCGGCGCGCGATCCGTGTGAGTGGAGTGCTTGTTGCGCTGCGCGTCCCAAACAATAACAATCATCCATACGGAGCGGAGCGAAACACGCGCGTTGCTGTCCGTCGTCCTCTCGTGAGCCGGTTGAATCGTTGTTCGTCCTATATGAGTGGGTGCAAAGTGGCGAATCTGGCGGATTACAAAAGTGAAACGGTGCGCCGGTGGGTCGAATCCTCCTCGCCGACCAACACCACCACCAACGCGGCGCTCGCGCACCACCAGCAGAACAACAATCTGCCGTTTGGCACGTCGACGCCGAAGTCCTCGCTGAAGACGAGCTACCACCACCAGCAGCTGTTGCAGCAACAGCAGCAGTACTTCCAGCAGCAGCAGCAGCACCAGCTGAACAACAATACCATCGATCTGCTGACGCAGGGGTTCTGGACCCGGACCAAGAAGAGCAGCACCGAGGAGGACGCAATGCCAATGCTTCTGCAGCAGCCGAATCACCTGTATCACGGCGGCAAGCACGAGAGCGTCGCCGGCGACCAGCCGCTTGACTTTACAATGTCCAAGTTCAAGACGAAGCCGGCGCACAACGCCGCCGTCGCCTCCCACCTCAAACAGCTGCAAAATTTGAACGCTTTTGCTGCCGCCCAACAGCAGATGCTCTTGCTGCAACAACAACAACAACAACAACAACGCATTTAGTGGAAGCGACTCATCATCGCACAACAGTGTATCTGATATTAAATCAGCTTCTGCTTTTTTATCATTTAATGCGTTGCATTCAT